>JABWTJ010000185.1:1522782-1641222 GCA_016801875.1 Solanum sitiens | reverse complement strand
GCATGTGCTTGTAGACAAATTGAGACCAAAGTTGTTATTGTTTTTCGGGAAAATGCACGAGTATTCCTCTAGACTATGACCGAAATCTCATAGACATACCTTAGCTAATCTAAGGTCCTAACCCCTTCAACTTATTTTTTTTGTAATTTTATACATATTTTGTCTTACGTGGCACACGCTGTGACTCCACACAATTGAGGCGCGTGAGAGATATTTGGATGTCACGTAAGCCAAAAAGGTACAAAAAAATTACAAAAAAAAAAATTAAGGGGTAATAGGACATTAGTTTAGTTAAATTGTGTCTCTGAGATTTCAGTCATAATTTAGGGAATACTTGTGCATTTTTCATTGTTTTCAATTATACCCTTAACATTAAGCAAGTATTTAAATTTAGCTAACTAGTCAAAAAAATCAACTTATTTAGTGATAATATTCATACTTTAATAATATTAGTAAACATGTCAAAAATGTCATTATTTTAAAAATAAATAATTATTCTGATATTATTAATATTTTCTCTCATTATTTAGACCCTTTTTTTCTCTCTCATAGATTACACATTTTCCTATTTTTATGTAATTGGATAGATATTAATGATATTTTAAATTTTCTCTCTCTTTTATTAAGCTTATCAATTTCTCTCTCTATCTTTATTCATAATCAACTTCCCAAATTTATTCTCTCTTTTTCTTACGCTTTTTTTCATTTCCTCTCTCTAACATTCTTCCAAATCAATTCCACAGATTTCTGAATTTTCCTATGTTTTATCATTCTCAATTAATTTCGTTTCAAGGTTTGATTTGAAGATTCACATTGATTTGGGTATTATGTTCTTCATATTCCTTATTGATTTACTTACTGATTTTAGTGTTTTTTTTGATTTTTTTTGTTTTGTTGTTATTTTTAAAACATCTTTTAGGGTTTCATAATACAAAATTCTCTCTTTAATGGACGCTTTCAAGAGAGTTACTAGAGGTATTGGACAAAATAATCAAAGTTCTTTCGAGTTCTCATCGTTTAATTTTTTTATCACTCAAGAAATAAACAACAATGTAGGTTCCGCTTCTAAATCTAATGAGGATATACGACGGGGAAAAATGCCTGAATCCGTCGATGTGCAAAATCCCACACAAATTCATAACCATGAAGTTGAAGAAGACCTTTTTTTTGGAGAAGAGGTATTTTTTTTTTTTTGCATGTGTTGTGTATTGCATGTTTAGTTTAATTTGTTTAATAATTTTTAAGATTAAAAAAAATACATGTTACAATGCGTTTGGAAGTGTATATGAAATTTTTAGTCTGTTATAGTTACTATGTATTTTTGTTTTGGGAAATTTTTTAAAATGTCATATATTTATTGTATTTTGTGTTCTGTTTTTTTTTTTTGTGTTAGTTGTCAATGTAATACATTTTATGAGTTTGATTGTGTATTTACTATTATCGAATACATTTGTAAGTGTATATGAAATTTTCATCTTGTTATAGTTATTATTTATTTTTGTATTTTCATAGTTTTAATGTTTTTTGTATTCACTATTATAGTTAGCATGTATTTTTGTATTTAATATGTTTATTGTAATTTTTTTGTGTGTGTGTAAGTTATGTCAATGTAACACATTTTATAAGTTTGATTGTGTATTTACTATTATCGAATAGATTTGTAAGTGTATATGGAATTTTCATTCTGTTGTAGTTATTATTTATTTTTGTATTTTATAGTTTTAATGTTTTTTGAATTCATAGATTTGGAAGTGTATATTGAATTTTGTTGATGTTTTAGTCAGTATGTATTTTTATATTTCATAGTTTTATTGTATTTTTGTATCCATAGATTTGAAATTGTATATTGTATTCTGTATTCTGTCAATATATATCCATAAATTCATTTTGTATTCTGATGTTGAGAGTTTTAAGCATCTGTTACTTTTTATATTTTTTCTCTCCCCTAAATAGCTCCAGTTTGTTATATAAATTATGTATTCTTTTTAATTAAACAAAATAATTAAAATACATAATAAGGTAAAATTTTGACATTATCACTAAATATTGAAAATGTTAACACTATACCCTATTAAATACTAAAATAATGACATTTTAAAAAATTTTCCCATTTTTTTTTCTTATTTCTAAAAAAATATCTAATAAATAAGGGTAGTTTAGTAAAGGAATAATTACGCGGTTAAGCAAACTTATAGTAATTAATTACTCATCATAGCTATCATTCACGACTAACATTATACTTCGAGTTTGTATAATTAGCTACGTTTGTATATGTATAATTCGCCAGAATATACATATGTATAATATATAATTATCTAACCGATATATATATATATATATATATATATATATATATATAATTCACCTCTCTGCCCTCGCTCGTCTCTCTCCCCCCTTTCTCAATCTCGTCCGCCTCTCTCCTCCCTCTCCCTCTCCCAATCTCACTTGCCATATATACAAATACATATGTATAATATACAATTATTTAACCGATATACATATACAATAGACCTCTCTCCCACTCCTTGCCCTCTCTCGTTCGCCTCTCTCCTCCCTATAACATGTAGCTACGAATTGTAATCATAAAACTATAGCTATGGAGAATTATTAGGCTATTTTTGAATGGCTATATGTGAAAGTTTCTCTTTTAAGTAAATTATACCTCATAGAGTATTTATTATTGTTCTTAATGGTCATGATAAGAAAAGAACTAAACTGACAGTTACTATGGAGCATATATATTCATAGGTGTTATAGTGGACATGTTTTTTCCCTTTTGGTTACATCGCGACTTAAAGCTCTTTCAAGAGGAATTAAAGATCTATTGACTACTTACAAAAATATAAAAAGTGAGTGTGAATCTTCACCCCATCCAATTTGTACTGACAAAACTATTACTAGTTCTTTTTTTTCTTCTTCTGGTAGCTAATGAATTTTATTAATCACCAGGTGAAGCATTACATATCTATACCCAATCAACACAATTAGTTATCTTTTGAAATATGCCTAACCAATTGACTAAGGCAGAGAGAAAATTAAAACATGAATTGGTGAGAATTTAATTATTGGTCAGGCTTTCCTATATACAAGCTTTGTCTTCCCCAATTGAGCACAAATCATTAAAAATTTCCTTCTCAGAGTCAGACATGATGGAAGTTGATTCGAACAAACATTTTTTGTTTCGTATGGTAGCTACTTGGCTAACCATAAATTCGATTGAAACCTCTTTCTGTCATGACTACTCCATAGGTCCCTCTTGTAGTGATCTGACTCCGGATCCTTCACCTTGTCCCATAACTAGCCAGTCTCTCCCAAAGCTCCTTGCGCGTTTGCACCAATGCTATTTAAGTTAGTATAATTGGTATCTTTGCAAAAAATGTAGACCAGGAATATATACATTCGATTGCAAAGTTAATCTCAAGAAATTAAGAGAGGAAAAAGAAAAAGGAAATGTTACCATGAAATAAGAAAATAATAATACTCTAAGGGATGAATATTAATTTAGCATAATGAAGTGATGACAGTTTATTTATATAGTCTAAATTAATTCATAATTGAACATGTAAATTTAAAAAGAAATATGAGTTTGAGATAGCCGTGATAATTTTTTTAAAAGTCCTTTGTTAGTTTGGTTTGACAAATATAGAGCGTTTACACTTCCAAATAATCATAACAAAGTGAAACGAGAGCATCAATAAAGATTCCGGTGTGATGAATAAGATCTTTTCATCCTTCATCAAATTTCTGGGTATGAAACGATCAATCTCATTAGGAAGAACATTTTCTTTTACACGATGCAAATCTCGATTAGTTGAGACCCCAATGCGAGTGTTAAACATCGAGGGAAAAGACGGTGACATTATGTTGTATGATTGGTTTAAGACAAATAATTTGATTAAGCTAAAAAACATTAGATCAAACGTTTGAATAGATAAATTCTCAATCAATGAGACATGCATGAACTTTAAACTAAACTTTTCTTTATTTTAATAATATATCAAAAATACTTGAACTCCTAGTACAAATTTGGAAAAATGAAAATTCTAAAATCTATAGGCCAAGTAGAATCTAAACATTATTGTAAATAACTTGCAAAATCATTAAGTAATTGAATAAAGAGCACTAGAGCATTCTTTTAGAAATCCCCGATTTCTCCAATCTAGCTTCGAGTTGATCTTCTTTGTCCTTCAACTTCCAAAGTTCAGTTGTTGCCTCAAATCTTTCTTTCCTGGTATCAGTGCTACTTTCTTCCTGATTTTTAATATTATTTGTTTGCTGGTCTATCTCTTGTCTCGTATCTACCAGCTTCTCCCAGTTCTCAATTGATTTTCCTTTTGAGGTAGACATTCTTGCTTCAATTTGGTGTGTAAGTACTAAACAAAGTACCAAACTAGCTCGAACAACTATAAATGCAAAACTAACAAAGTTAATGAAAACCAAATTCAAAATAGTGCACATAATTAATGTAGCTTCTTTTCTAATAATAATATTAAAAAAAGAATATTTAGTATCAATTTTGTGACCATGAACTTACATTGAGATGATAAAGTGTAACTCAATTTATTACTATGCATTGATTTGTTTATATAGACATCAATGACTTACTTTTTCCTTAATTTTTGCTCTCCTTTTATTCATGCAAATTAATGTAAAATATTACCAAAAATAAGAATTGCCATATTTTGATAGAAAACCGTATATGAAAACATTGGAAAATTGGAAAAGTGATTAAACTCCAATAACTGAAATAAGGAAATATAACATATTGGAAGAGAGTTCTTCTTGTTTATTTATTTATTTTGGGTTTGTTTCGTTCTTTTATTTAAAAACAAATCAAGTTAGGAAAAAACTAGAAGAAAATTAAGTACCGTAAAATAATTTTTTTTTACATTATGCTAAATTAACGTTCTTCCCGTACAATATTATTATTTTCTTATTTCATGCAAACATTTCCTTTTCTTTTTCCTCTATCCTTTGCAATTGAATATATATTCCTAGTCTACAATATGGTAATTTTTGTTTTAGTAGAAATAATATTTTTAATTGGCACGATTAAAACACAAAATAATAATAATCATATATTATTATAAGTGGGAAGCTCTAAAGTGAAAAATTGAATTACCATTTTGACCTGTACTAAATTGAAATTTGATTAATTATTTACATTTAATTAGTTAATTTAAATATTAAATTGTCTCATTTTAATAAAAATATTAATAACTTTTGTACTTCCTTATATTAATTCCTAATTAAAATATCTAATTTAATAATATTTATCATCTATATTTATATGTATATTTAATTTAATCTCCATCATATCATATAATCAACATATTTTATAATAATAATAATAATAATAATAATAATAATAATAATAATAATAATAATAATAATAAAAGTGGAAGGAATATTAGGCAAAAATTAGATTACATTTTGTCCCTATATCAAATATAAATACTATTAATCGTCTAATAAATTGTTAATTGACTATTAAATAGTAAATTTTAATTACTATAAGGGAGAATTACACATTAAGCAATATCAATTTTATCAAATTATTTCGGTTACAATTTAGTTATGTTGATGGTGAATTAATATTAAATTGTTCAATGAATTAAAGGTGAAGACTAAATGTTACATAATTAATTAGGAAACTGATAGGTCTCTTTATTTTTTTTCCTTTCATCTCCCCTCACCTAAATTTTTTCTATTTAAAGTCACCTAGAAATGAAAATTAACTTACAAATCTCATATGATATTCTTACTAAAGTATGTAAATATGTCAATTCTCTCTTATATATTAAGATTCATTTTCTCATTTTTGGTATATCATTTCTTTCTTTCTTTTTTGATTTCCTTTCTGATCATAATCATAGACTGCTGAAGAAAAGTTGTCATCAATCTTTGTAATTGTTAAGGGCAATAGCATTATTGTTGTATTAGGATCGAAGACATTATGATTAATTGATTGATTAATTGTAAAAAATGTTTGAAAGAAAATAATATTTTTTTATCACGTCATATAAATTATAACAAAATAATTAATATTTGTACTATTTTATGTAAAGTGATTATAGCAATGACATTTGTAAGTAATTTTCATATTAGTTTAAATGTTCTTTTATAATGTATTCTCTTCTTATTCCTTTTAAGTTAAATATGTTCTCTATTTATATAAAGAAGTTTGTGTCTAAATAATTAAATAGATGTTACTTATTTAGATTTTATATAATTATTGGCGTAGAACATGTACAATATTATATTTTTTATTTTCAAATAAAATTAAAAATTATCTCAATGATATATTAGATATTTTATTATATGTCAAATTATCTGTGTTTTAAAAAGGATAATTTGAAATATTTGACAGATATGTTGAATGACTATGCATGCATTTATAATTAGTTCATTATCTCATAAATTAGTATTTGTTTCAGGTATTTCTTATCCCTTCTTTTCTTACTTTTTAAATACTCATTTGCTTGAGTCAAAAAAATATTTTGTGACTTCTAACCGTATTTATGTTGTGATTCAATATATGTATCGATTTGAAAGATTTACTAACATTAGCTTATGAATTACATGTATGTTTACTTTTTTATGTATATTTTATTTTTTAATTTATGACATATAGCGAATCCAACAATATATGTACCATTTACATTTTATTTGCTGTAGTACAAAATTTATATTAAGTAGTTTAAAATAAACGTGCAACGCACGTTCTGAAGACTAGTAATAATAATAATAAGGAATGAATTGCAGGCGCAAGTTCTTTCACTTTAAGAAAAAATTGTAATTAAGAGGTAGAAGAAGTAAAGAATCAGTAGAACATGAAACTTTGTACCTTCACTTGTTGTGTCTTGTCGTTCACAGACATAAGTGTATCAAATTGCTCGTGATTGGAGAAGATGTATACCTGGTCATGTGGAGATAATTTGTGTTGTGTTCTTCGTATCCATTTAGTGCATGCTTGGATTTAAAAGTCTCTGATCTAGTACTTTTGTTGCTATTGTTGGTGCTTCTTATGTTGCTATGTCTTAAAATTTTCATGTTCATCGAAATTGTTTAATCCACAAGACAATGTAGAGATTTTTATTCGACATATATCACATGAGAAATTAAATGAATATCACAAATATACAATAATACTATCTAAAGACGAAAGCTTTAGTGTTACAAGTGGATAGTCGGGCACGAATTCTAAATACCGGATACAAAGTTGAAGAACTGCTAATCAAATCTGTAAGAGAATAATAAATCTCACAACCAGAAGGGGAGATTTACCTTTGAGAAAGGAAGATGAACATTTGAATATCACAATCTCTTGGTTCAGCATCCTGTTAAACCCCTTTTAACATCCGATCCTTCACTCCGTGAGAAAAACATTAGGAATAAATTAGCAAAAACTTCATTCAAAGAATCTCAATATTTTCAGAAGCATGACAACGACATAGTAATCAAACATTTTAGAGGAAGTGTTTTCGCGAGAAGAAAAATAATTTTTTAATCTGTGGGGATTGAATATATATCACTCTATGAAAACAAAAATGATATCTAAATTCATTTCAACATACATATTACCATAAAATGATCTAAATTTTTATAGTCCAAAAGCATATTCTTGAAAGGATGTGTCGTACCACCTTAACACAGGAAGATGAAATACAACGAGGAAGTAACCAAGAAGAGAAGATTCTATATGAAAAGCATCCAGGAGAAATTAAAGAGGAGGAATATTCAATGTTTGATATATTATTATTACTTTTATAATCTTTATGAAATTTGAAAAGAGTTTTCATTAAATTCAATTTGTTAATAACAGAACGGGAGATCGTGAAATCAAAAATAATGTCGATTAGAGATAAAACATGAGTACTACGTGAAACCTCTTTGATACACAAATGAAATTCAACCTCTGCATTTTTTCAAAGACTAGTCATTCATGAATGTTGTAAGAGAAATTCAATAGATGAGGAGAATGAATTGAAGAAGATTGAGATAAGAAGCATAACTAGAGGAAGTTTCCTTTGTTTGAATTTCCTTTCGAGAAGCGTTGCACGACTTTTAGGTTTTGTTCAAAATGATTTACTGAAACGTTGTGTTTTTCTGAAGCATTGTGTTTTTCTTTCAAACGTGTTTTTTATTTAAACACAATAAATAGTAACAAACAATGTGACTTTCTGGAGAGGAGGGGAAGGGTACTTATGTAAATAAAGAAATAAAAAAGAATCCTTGATTCTAGTGATGCCACGTCACCGAATTGAGGGTTCTCTTTTATATATATATATATATGATTGCTCATCTCCTTTGTGGATGTAAGTCGATTGACCGAACCATGTTAATCTTCGTTTCTTTTGATATATTTATCATCTGTATTCTTACTCATTGTATGTCTTTCGAGGTTTGCTTTACTAACTTCCGCATGACACCTACTTATTTTGGTACTAACAACCAGAAGTTTCACATGGGAATTTCACAGACACTCTACTGACTTGCAAGCCGACACTAAAGGTTGATTAGAAAAGATCTGGCAGCAACAACTATGAATCACAGATATACCACGATTGAATTCTATGAGATTCATGTACTGATTTAGCACAAATAAAAACTGAGATAAAAGTTCGAATAGAACAACTCAAGTGACAAGCTCATAGTCATCGATAGGGGTATTTATGGGTTAGTTATCGGTTGGGTTATTATCAGTTAGGTTCGATTATTTAGTTATTAATCATAGATGAAATAAATTCAAAACAAAAGATATGGAGTAGAAAAGCAAATTAATTAGCAAACAAGCACATGACAACATCACATGTGATAATGTACTTTTTCATTTCAAGTTGAATTTTCACCAACAGAGGAGAAAATGAAATGAAAACCAGAAGAGCCGACAACTGTATCATGCTCGAAATTGATTCAATTAAATCCAACAATATAATTCTTCTATCCCTTCAATTATTCTTTGCACCGCCTTTTTCCACCATACAACTTGTTAGTCATATCGTTTGCTTTGGGTCTAGAACGGCAAGACATTAAAACATGTCACTAGATTAGTGTCATGAGGTCTCCTAACTTTTATACCTAATAAATCTCATGTGTTTTTGTCTATATGGACTTCTTCCACCACTTGAGATTCGTTACAACCTAGCAAAGATGTTTTCGTCACCTTATCGGAATTTGGCTAAACACAGGTTAAATTTAGCTTGCATCGACACAGTTAACACAGAAGTTACTCTAATACCATATGTAATTGCCTAACCCACTAATGATATTGTTCTATCTGGGCATAGACTTGCAAAACTTTTAATGGCACCATTAAACTACTAAGGTGTACTTACTTATATATACTTAACATCTCTCATGTGTTTTGCTTAGATGTTACTTATTATCTTATGTTAGGGTGTAACACATACAACCTCTCTCTTGATTTTCCAAAGAAAAACATATCATTTTTACTTTAAAAACCAAGAGTGAGATGAATTCTTTAATACTTTGATCTAATAAGTAATGTAGTAAAAAATAATTTGAACAAGCGATTCAAAATAAAAGAAATACAGGCCTGATAATTGGTCATACGAACCTGGACTCTATATAAAATAGAACTTGTATGCAAAATAGAAGATTTACGCATTTTGGTCTAGACTTAGATTGGACAATAGGCCTCCACCTCTAGAGACAATCCAAATTAGACTCAATAACTAATTCAAACATAAAAACCCTGCATATTGTTTTTTCACCAACTTGAAAACTACAATTTAAATCAAATAAAAAGACCATGCATACTCTTTTTTTAACCAACAATAGACTGCATATAAAGTAAATAAGAATCCAAATTGCTATTTTGCTTCCAAGGAAACAAAACTTGAACTTTTTCACATTCATTGAAGTTTCTGATCAACGAGTTTCCTCCCCTCCTCCTCTTCCTCCTCCTCCTCCTTCTCCTTCTTCATCATCATCATCTTTATTTTCTTCTACTTCCTCCTCGTCCACCTCTAGTTCATCATGATATCCTCCATAATGATGCTTCCTGTAGAACAACTTTAATTGCCTACTAAATTGATAATTCTCACACGTTATTCCCAAATGGAAGCATTTACAATTGACACAGAAAAGTCTCCAACACTCAGGACATGACCTAATCAGATAGTCCCTTAGATCATCAACCAGTGTACCCATACAATCCATAAAAGGGCAATCAATAAATATTGGTGAAGCCAAAACTTCTGCCAGAACTTCTGTTAGACATTTCTTTCATGCATAAGGAAATCAACCGACATTATTGAATCGATATCTAAAATTGCATTGGAATATATAAGAAGCAAAGCACTTCATAGAAATCCTTATATCTCATGGATATCCTTATCAATTTTTTTGCCTATATAATTTTGTATGCATTCTTCACAATAGCAATGATCGCAATTAGTGCCCCGCTTCATTGTCTTTGACAGCGGAAACACATTTTCACAAATTTCACAAAATTTACATGAAGATTCTCCTTTTTTTAGAAGTATTTTTCTTTAGTTTAAGTGAATTTTCAATAACAGAATACTCAGTTTCTACAGGATTTTTACCAACACTGTGATCAGAGCTTGATTCCAAGTTCTTACCTAAATGAAACTTAGTTGAGTAGAAGAGAATATTTTGTAGCTCGATATCATTACCTCCGCTCTCGTAACCGTTTTTATTTTTGGTGATACCGATGACATTAGAATTCAGCAAGGTGGGATCAACTTCGATTTTGCCGGAGTGCAAGATTTACAAATCTGTTGATTCCATTTCAACTTGATTCTCCGTCCATGGGATCCCATGTTTCTTTCCTAATATATGCATATATATTGTAAATATACTGTTAGTTCTATTGAGTGAGAAATATTGTTATTAGGGTGATTTGTTTTGACCCATCAAATTTTAGTTTATATTTTTTAATGGTTCAAATACATCAGT
This sequence comes from Solanum sitiens, assembly GCA_016801875.1. Lineage (NCBI taxonomy): Eukaryota > Viridiplantae > Streptophyta > Magnoliopsida > Solanales > Solanaceae > Solanum > Solanum sitiens. The sequence goes on along the minus strand of JABWTJ010000185.1, from coordinate 1,630,278 downwards.
GTACACGAGGCGTGTTTTCATACGTGTTTGATTTGATTAGACACGTTGTACCACTTTAAATGGGTGGCATTGTTTTATTGAGTGTTTCACTTTGCCGACACGTCTTTCGACACATCATACAAAATTGTGCATATTGCATTCATTTATTTCAAATTTGGTATAATCCAAATTAATTCTAAACCCCAAAAAGTAAAATAAATACAAAAACCTGAAGAAAAAAAAAATATTTACAGCACATATGCATATATTGGGAAAGAAATATGGGGTCCCTAGAAAGAGAATCAACTTGAAATGGAATCAACAGATTTGCAAATCTTGCACTTTAGCAAAATCGAAGTTGATCCCACCTTGCTGAATTCTAATGTTATCGCTATCACAAAAAATAAAAATAGTTACGAAAGCGGAGATAATGATATCGAGCAACAAAATATTCTTTTCTACTCAACTCAGTTTCATTTAGGTAAGAATTTAGAATCAAGCTCTAATCACGGTGTTGGTAAAAATTGAGTATTCTGTTATTCAAAATTCACTTAACCTAAAGAAAAATACTTCTAAAAAGGGAGAATCTTCATGCACTTTTTTTGTGAAATTTGTAAAAATGTTTCCGCTGCCAAACAAAATGATGCGGGGCACCAATTGTAATAATCATTATTGTGAAGAATGCATACAAAATTATATAGGCAAAAAAATTAATAAGGGTATCCAAGAGATGATTTCTATGAAGTGACCTACTTCTGATTGCAATAGAATTTTAGATATCGATTCAATAATGCCGGTTGATTTCCTTATGCAAGTAAGAGATTGACATTCGACTAACGGATGTTATGGCTTTGCCAATAGTTATTGATTGCCCTTTTATGGATTGTATGGTTACACTAGTTGATAATCTAAGGGAATATCCGATTAGGGCATGTCCTGAGTGTTTGACACTTTTCTGTGTCAATTGTAAATGCTTGCATTTGGGAATGACATGTGAGATTTATCAGTTTAGTAGGCAATTAAATTTTCTCTACTAGAAGAACCATTATGGAGGATATCATGATGGACTAGAGGAGGACGAGGAGCAAGAAGAAGAAAATGAAGATGATGAAGAAGGAGAAGACGAAGAAAGAGTAAGAAAAGGGGAGGAAACTCAATGATCATAAACTTCAATGAATGTGAAAAAGTTCAAGTTTTGTTTCCTTGGAAACAAAAAAGCAATTTGAATTCTTATTTACTTTATATGTAGTCTATTGTTGGTTAAAAAATTGTATGCAGGGTTTTTTATTTGATTTCAATTGTTGTTGTTTAGTTGGTGAAAAAATAACATGCAAGGTGTTTATGTTTGAATAAGTAATTGAGTATGATTTGGATGGGCTCTAGCGGTGGAGGCCTATTGTCCAATATAAGTCTAGACCAAATTGCGCAAATCTTCTATTTTGCAGACAAGTTGTTCTATTTTACATAGAGTCCAGGTTCGTATGACCAACTATCAGGGCCATATTTCTTTTATTTTGAATCGCTTGTTTAAATTGTTTTTTACTACATTACTTATTAGATCAAAGTAATAAAGAACTCATCTCACATTTGGTTTTTAAAGTAAAAAATGATTTAATTTGCTTTGCAAAATTAGGAGAGACGGTTGTATGCGTTACACCCTAACTTAGGATAAGGAGTAACATATAAGCATAACACATGAGTGATGTTAAGTATATATAAGTAAGTAGACCTTGTACTTAATGATCCCTTTAAAAGTTGTGCAGGTGAATGCCGATATATAACAATATCACTTGTGTGTTAGCCAAATTACAGATGGTACTAGAGTAACTTTTGAGTTAACTGTGTCGATGCAAGTGAAAGTAACTTGATTTTAGCAAAATCTTGATTAGGTGAGGCAAACATCTTTGCTAGGCCTTGACAAATCTTAAGTGTTGGGGAAAATCACAATGGTGGGGCAAACCTCAGCGAGGACGTTGAGTCCATGAGAGAGGGTGTTTGTGACACTTCTCCTTAGGATAAGAAGTCCACATCGACAAAAACACATGATAAGTAATCAGATCTTACACTTTAGTGGTGCGTTCTAAATTTGGGTGGGTCTAGGGTGAAATGAAAAATATCACTAGCGAACGAACTATTGTTTGGTTGGAAAAGGCCACGTAGAATTATGTACATATATATAATTGGTAGAGTATTTTTGCCTCATTTTACTCAAAAAAGAAAATACAACGGGAGAGTTTTCTTATATTATGAAGAGTAGAACTAATTTGATTCAACATTTTCTAGGATGTTACAGAAAAACCATTGAGCTATGTTTGCATGGTTTTAAGAACCTAAGAAGGTTTCCATGTTTTAGCAGAGAATATCATGAATCTCCGGAACTATCTTTCTGTTCTAGCTTACAGAAATTTCCAGAAATCCTCGGAACAGTGAAGCCGGAGTTAAAGATTATCAGGCATAAGTACTTCGGTATAAGGGAACTACCATCATCTGTATCAATACCTAGATAGCTTATACTAGAGAGAGTTTTAGAAGAGAATACTTCAGAACTTGTGTATTGCTCAAAGATTTCAATGATATAAATACATGAAGAGACTAATGTTGGTGTATATATACATTTTGTATTAAAATAAAATATCAAATGTATATGTAGTGGGTATAAACTGTGGTAGAAGATGACTATTGGTTCTTGTAACTTATATGATTACTAGTTCTTGTTACTCTCATGGTCATTAGTTTCTGTAACTATATGACCATTAGTTTCTTGTAACTTACGTAACATATATCACATTCATCTACCTACATTACTACCCATCATTCTACCCATTGATTATACTGAAGACTTCTTCACCGGTAAATAGTGGTGTTTCTACCGAAAAAGATAAGTATGAAATAATATTGAGTGTGTAGTAGTAAAAGAGAGAGTTGAGGAAGAAATGTGTTCTTTTTGTGGAGCTTTGGACTCTTTAACTAATTCGGAGTTGCTTGAGTTACATGATGTTGTTTGATTGTTGTATCCTGGAGGGGACAAGTCAAGAGTGATACTGTTGGATCAACGTAAATTATGCCTCAGTGGGCTTGAATCTTATTAAAGAGAGCGAGATATCTGCACCTCAACCTAAAGATTTTGTTTTCTTTGTCATTTCATTTTCAACTGAAATTTTTATTATTTGTGGTATAGTACACCAACAATATTAAGGAAAATGATATTTTGTTACAGTTTGAAAAAATGTGAATATCAAGATAGGAGATTACAACATCATTCCGCTTCAATGTCGCTCTTTTCGAGAGATGGAAGAAAAGAAATTTACAATAAAGTATTTTTTTACTTGCACAATTCAAGCAGAGAAAAGGTAAAGAAAAAAAAAAAAATTTACCTAATATTTTTCATCAATAATGTTATACTAATTTTCATGAATAAAATGATATTTAAATTTTTTATATAGTGGGGTTCATGAAATAAGAAAAAACCATTGTGAAAAAGTGGGTTTTGCATCTTTGAGAAACGCTCTAAAAAGGACATTACAAGTGCATATATTTATTGTGGAATAAATCACATTTTTTTACTATAATGAGATGATGTTTGACTCTAAAAGTTATAAATAAATTATGAAAAACATATAGAGTAGTAATTTAACATGAAATGTTTTGAGTGAGATAAGTTTTATTCTTGGAATGAAAAAATACCATAAAACATGTCATTGAATTTTCTTTGTCAAGTTACATAATATTGAAATAATTGTGTATATACATTTTATTATTATAAAATAAAATATGAAATGTATATATTAGTGAGTATATTGTTGTATAAGATGACGATTGATTATTGTAACTTATATGAACATTAGTTCTTGTAACTCTCATGGTAATTAGTTTCTTGTAACTCATATGACTATTAGTTTCTTTTAACTTACGTAACATCTATCACATTCATCTACCCACATTACTACTCCTCATTCTACCCATTGATTATATAGAAGACTTCTTCACCTATAAATAGTGGTGTTTTTTTCTTTGTGAAGTATTCCAAAAAATAAATAAGAAGTTTGAAATAATATTGTAGTTTGTAGTAGTGAAAGAGAGAGTTAAGACAGAGAAAATATTTTAAGTCTTCAACTATATTCACTATATAAAAGAGATTATTTATATGTTGAAGGAAGGTGTTCCTTTTGTGGAGCTTTGGACTCTTCAACTAAACCAGAGTTGCTTGAGTTACGACGTCGTTGGCCTGTTGTATCATGTAGGGGACACGTCAAGAGTGATACTTCTTGATTGGTGTGGATTATGTCGCAGTGGACTTGAATCTCTTTAAAGAGAGCGAGATATCGCGCCTCAGCCTAAAGATTTTCTTATTCATTTTGGAGAGAGGAACTGGATTTTCACATGTGTCTATGATAGAGATATTATCACAGTATATTGTGAGAGGTGAAACTGAATAAAACAGTTCCTAAAGAAGGGATTTGACCGATTAAACTTCGGCAGTTGTTGCAGCAACGACCCTATATTCAGCTTCAGTGGATGATCTAGCAACTGTCATCTTCTTTTTAGAACTCCATCTAATTGGTTAATGACCAAAATATAAAAATAACCCAGAAGTTGATGTTCTATCGGATGGATCAACAGCCCGATAGACATAAGAGAAATCATGAAACTTTAAAGGAGATTTTGGAGTAATATGGAGACCAAAAGCAATAGTAGATTTCAGATATCGTAGCATATGCTTATGAGCCAACAAATGATGATGATTAGGACAATGCATGAATTGGGAGAGTTTGTTGACAGTAAAGACATATAACAGGCCTCGTAAGATTTAGATATTGCAACTAAAGAATGTGTAGTAGAAATTGAGTAAAGAATGTGGAGTGGAAATTGGAGCAACACTTCTTTAGGCCCCAAGAAAGGAAAATTCCTCTTAATGTTTTATGAACATCAACACCAAGAAAGAGACGACCTCATGGGGATCCTTCAATGAGAACCGGATTCCAAGGGCTTCAATAAAATGTTTGATGAAGGATAAGTTGTTACCTAAGAGATCATCTACATGTGGCACCTTTACGATAAATGAAAAGAGGGTTATCACTTTGTGATTGCAAAAAACCATACTTCAAGGCATCGTAGCGCTTGGTACCAGGCCCTTAGGGCTTGCTTGAGTTTGTAGAGAGAGTTGACTAATTTATAGAGATGGTGTTGTTTGGCTAGATCACGAATCCTGGTGGCTGTTTCATGAACACATGTTTTTCTAATGGACCATGCAAGAAGGTGTTATTCACATCTAATTGAAATAGAGGCCATGGATCAGCTAAAGTAAGAACCACACGTATTTTTACCGACTTAACTATTGGGCTGACTTTCTCACAAAAATTGATTCCAGGTCGTTGGTTGTATCCCTTTGCAAGCAACCGAGCCTTGTATTTTTGACGTGAACCATCTGCATTCCTTTAGACCCGAAAAATCCACTTATAACTGACTAAATTTTGTTGAGAATTTATAGGGACAAGAACCCAAGTTCCATTTTTAGTTAATGCATCGAATGTATCTGACATAGCTTAGCGCCACTCAAGATGGGCCAGAGCTTGTCCATTTGTTGTTGGTTCTAGTACTTCTGGTAAAGGATGTTCGGTGACATGGTGAATAGATTTAAGTCTGTAAATGTTATTTTTTGAAAGAGTGACCATGAGATGAGTGTGTGAAAATGAAGAGGAAGGAATGTTATTTTTGTTGGAGGAAAATGATTAGTGTTCTCCATTGAAGGAGAAGGATCAGAAGGTAATGACAATTATTCAACAAAATGAATGGCAAACGAGGATGAAGTAGGAAAGGAATTTGATTAGAATGGGATTATAGTGTGAGAAGATTTAGTAGAAGGGATACCATACCAATTTGAATTTGACTGAGAATCTGAAGGATGTGTTTGATACGGAATTTTTTTTCAAGAAAGACAACATGACGTGAGGTAATGTACCTCTTAAACTTAAGATCATAGCAAACATATGCACTCTGATGCAAAGAGTAACCAAGAGAGATGCAAGGGACAGTCTCGAGATCAAATTTGGACTTGGTATAAGGACGACAACAAGGATAACATAGGCCATCAAAGAAACACAAAAATTGATAATTTGGGGAACGGTTAAAAAGCTTTTGATAGGGATAATAAAATTATAAAAGTGGTGTGAGAAGACGATTAATGTGGTATGTGGTTTTTCTGAATTCAAAAGACTAAAAGTAAGAATGGAGGGAAGTTGTTCGGAGTATGTAATTAAGACCAGTTTCAACTAAGTGACAATGGCGACATTCTGCAGCCCCATTGTGTTGTGGGATGTGAGGTGGTGTTTGTAGATGATTTATTCAATAAGATTGAAAATATTTTTTTAAGTGAAACATATTCTCCACCCCATCGGTATAAATTTATTTTATCTTGACATTAAAGTTATTTTCGACAAGCTTTTGAAATGGTGGAAAAATAATATACACATCTGATTTAGTCATTAAAGAAAAGAACCAAATATATTTTATGTAATGGTCTACAAAGATGATATAGTAACAAAACCCAACAACTGATTGCACAGGGGCAGGACCCCATAAATCATAGTATAATATCTCAAGAGGTCTACGTATTGTTAGAGGAGAAACACCATAGGATTGACGATGACTTTTATTGCATTAGATGCTTTGTAACTATAACTTGGACAAACTGAAATTATAGATCCTAGCATTAGGATGACCAAGAAATTGATGCCAAGACTATGGTGAAACCTGAATGCTGAAGCAGACATATTTATTCAAAACTGCAGAGGACAAAAACTTGTTCAAAATTGATCAAGTGAGCATTTGCACTGAATCTCCCTTGTGAATTGATCTTTCACAAGAAATATTCATAAAAGAACTCAATTAACAATTGGTTTGAAGTATAAAATTGTGATACATATATGAGGTTGATTTTTCAGATAAGGGAACACATAAAACATTAGAAAGATGGAATTATTTTGCTGGGAGAAAAATAGTACCAGAACCAACATGTGAGATAGACAAACTTGAGCCACTTTCATCACTACCGTCATATGGCGAATAAAGAGATAGGTGATAACACACAAATTACCCTAGAAAAGTCCAAGAGTAGAGTTTGTCATTAATTAAAAAACCCAACTAAGAGTCGGAGTCAAATCTTAGAGGGAACAATTTATCGGCAATCGAAAAGACAGATTCAAGAGTTACAAGTTTGAACCAAAACACTGAACTTACAATACTATCAAATTAAGAGAGATTTTTCTAACTAAGCAAAGGATCTGGGAAGAGACTATAAGAAGCAAGGGATACCTGGGATTTAGGAAATTCAGAATTTAACACTCATTCAACGATCCACAACACATGCAAATTAAACAAAGGTAGGCTAGATAATCGTCAAATAACACTTAACTCTTTTTTATCTCAAAGTGCTTTCTCATGTTCAACAATAGTACAATCCAATACCTTAATCTAAACCTCTATTTCTAGAAAGTTTAGCTTTCAACATGGTAAACCTTAATTATCTTCTTTCGTTCTCAAATTTAGGAATCAAAGTCAAACATTATTATCAATCTAATTCTCCATTCACGAATCATTTTTTAAGCAACCCATGAAGATCAGAATTTAGATTCAAGCGTCCACTCTCAAATCGTCAATTAAAGCATGAGAAATAGATAAAAACCTAGTCATGAACACATGGAATCACATACGAAATCATTAGAATGAACAATAAAGACCAAAATAAATTATCTATTTCTAGCATAAAGTTCCAATTCCAATTAGCAATTACACCCACATATCTAGCAATTTAGAGCAAGGAAATGAAGAAGGGAATAAGAGAGTTACTAAATAGAGCACAATCTTCAAATCCACAACTGAAATGTAAGACAACTTGCCTTTAGTGTTTCAACCAAAATGGAAATCTACATTTTTTCTCTCTAAATCTAAGATAATAGATGAATTACTCTATAAATTTGAAATTGGAATTGTTCAATGATAATCCATGCTGCCTCTTTCCAGCCCTTTTGTGAGATTTTGGGTTCAATACTTGATAAATTCCAATTTTGTCCTTGTAAAAATAGGTGGGCCTCACAAATGCTGTTCAGATCTCCACCATAGAGAGTTGATAAAAGTGTATTACTCAATCTGCCTGTATATTATTTATTCACTTTAACCTCATACAAATAGAAGAAATTAAGAAAACATTGTCTACCTTCTCAAATTTTTGTGCTAACATTCACATTATTTTTATTTCCTAGTGTCCTTCTCTTTAACCATGTTTTTGATAAGTTAAAGTAATGCTTCATCAAATTATGAATCAGAAATCTAAAAGTATTGAACAAAATTAATTTAATATATATATATATATATATATATATATATATATATATATATATATATATATATATATTATTTATTCACTTTAACCTCATACAAATAGAAGAAATTAAGAAAACATTGTCTACCTTCTCAAATTTTTGTGCTAACATTCACATTATTTTTAATTCCTAGTGTACTTCTCTTTAACCATGTTTTTGATAAGTTAAAGTAATGCTTCATCAAAATTATGAATCAGAAATCTAAAAGTATTGAACAAAATAATTTAATATATATATATATATATATATATATATATATATATATATATATATATATATATATATATATATATATATATATATATATATATATATATATATATATATATATATACTATCAAGCGAAACCACATCCAAGGGAATGGGCTTGACAGAATAAGCAGGGAAAGAACACCCCAATGAGCTTGAGTCTAGTCTGACTTTGTGAAATGACTGGAGAGGTGTATAAGTGGGAGTCGAAAGGCGAAAGTGAAATACCACTACTTTTAACGTTATTTTACTTATTCCGTGAATCGGAAGCGGGGCACTGCCCCTCTTTTTGGACCCAAGGCTCGCTTCGCGGGCCGATCCAGGCGGAAGACATTGTCAGGTGGGGATTTTGGCTGGGGGGCACATCAGTTAAAAGATAATGCAGTTGTTTGTATATATATATATATATATATATATATATATATATATATATATATATATATATATATATATATATATAAGATGGGAACCAGGTTATCAACTTTTAGAATTAGATTCTATGTTTTAAATACTTAATTTTATTTTAAATTTGTTATTTATTACTTGCAGAATTTTATTAACAATTCATACAATGATTATCTTAGTGAAAGAGTGTTTTCCAACGTTGAATTGATGAAATATCACCTAAATTAATAACTGAAAACATTAAGTAAATATTTGAAGAAATCATTTATAAAAAAATATTAAGTAAATAATTTGCATCTAAAAAGTGTAAGAAAAGTAAAATTTAAATATATACATATGAATTAAGTTTGTTTCGAAATAGAGGCACATTTAGATTTTAGGTCACTACTAATGAAAATTTTGCGTTAGACGTTTACATATGTTGAGTCGCCCCTTGCTATATGTTTCTCCGGCAAATTGATTTACACCACTGTTCAAGTAGTTCTGCCTTTTTTCCCCTTAGCTGATATCCGTTTGTTGTTGCTTCCTGCTCCATTAGAGCCTTGCGATGGAGAACTAGCTCTCTTCCCCATGGCCAGCGCATGTTATTAACATATACTGAAAGAGAAGGACTCATCGAGAAAATTTTTCTTAAGAAAAAACACTCATTAAAACCCAAAATCAATACTATTTATTGTACTATCGTCCTCTGAGTGACGGACCGTCACTTGGGTGATGAGCTGTCACTCAAGACGTCAAAATTCGTAAAAAAATGACGTTACTACTTAAATACATCACCCAAGTGTGACGGACCATCACAGACCTCATCACACATTGTCAACAATTGCAGCGTGTTTTTTAAATCAATTGTAACTTTTTTATTTCGGACATGGATTGACAAACGATCGGTGGAGTTTGAAAGAAGACTCATACACCTTTAACGTTATAGGTCATGAGTTACCTATCCCTTCATATTCTAACAAATATGGTTTTGTGAAGTTGACTCTTATATGAACTTATGCGAAAACTTAGCCAGTAGGGAAGTTTTGAACTCGACTTAGTCCTAGAGGTTCCTTATGACTCTAATTCAATTCGAATACACTTAAAACACTTAGAAATTGATCTTAACACATATATATAGCTAGTCCTTAAAAACGTGTCTTGCACGTTTATCCCATATTATTGAATTATTATATAGAAAATATTGAAATTAACAATATTAACTTTTTCATTTACATCATATTCATTAAATAAAATTCAGTGGAATACTTTCTTTTTAAATCATAATAGTGGAGTGTTGCATTTGCCATCAAGTAAGAAATATGTGAAGATAATTAAGATAATATAACATGTAATGGTATGAATATGTCGATATAACTTATCCTCAATAATCTCTCATTACGCACATTACACGTAGATCCCATATCCAATTTGAAAACAAAAAAAAAGAAAATTTTAGGAATAAATATAGAAAATCACTTACAAAGGAACCAATTTACATGAAATAATACCAAAATTTGAATTCTTGGAACATTTCCAAACATCTTCGGGAGATATTTATCCTTCATCTACATCATTTACAATAAAAACTAAAATATAAAAACTATTAGTGTATACAAGAATATATATCTTTATTTAATTCTAATTCATATATAGTGATAAAAATCTATTGCCTTCCAAACATTCATCCTCTATTTACCAATATTATCACAGATGATGACGTCTTCGATCCAAATGCAACACTAATACTACTATTCCTAACAGTTTTAAAAGACAATGGTATTCATTTTCTTCTGTACCTAGAAGATCTACTGTAAAGAAACCAAAAAAGTAAATAAAAATAAAGAAAGAGGAATGATAAAAGAAAAATGAGAATAATTCTTAATCGGAGAGAATTTGGCATATTGAAGCAAAATGAGGTAAACAACATAATAGTTAGATATGATCATCATTATTATCTAGAACAATTTTCTTCCAAAGATGGAAGCTAGGTAAGATCTAAAACATGAAAAATTAGGCCCTAACAAAATAAGGTGAAAAATTAAATGGAAGAATATGTATATATATATATATACACACTATGTGAAATGACAAATAAAGGAAGAAGAGAGTTTAATTCACTTATCCAAAGTATGTAAATCACCAATTTCAATTCCTCCGATAATTACCTAAAAACTGAATATTAAAAGAAATCTTCTCCAAATATGAAAATATATTAGTTAATGTTAAAAATCAACTTTGTGAATAGACGGATGACAACCTTAATGAAAATTTCCAATATCCATTTCCAGCATTGCATGCTCCATATGAAGTTTTAGAATTTATACACATTTTCTTGTGGCCACCTCTTCGCTACACAAATATTATATATAGCTCTCAAAATTAATTACCCTAGCAACTCTTCATTCTCTTTATTTTATATTATATTATAGCTGTCAAAATTTAGTACCCCTTCAACTCTTCATTCTCGTATTTTTTATTATCATAATTATAATAGCAATAATGTGAAAATTTATCTCATAACTAATTACCTTGCGTCTCTTTATTCACCTTATAACAGTAGGTGAATATTTATAAGTAGAGGGAGAATAATTTAGATAAGGAAGGAAATGAAAAGCCAACATACGGAGAAAACAATCAAGTGGGTACATGATGATTAACATTAGTATGATAATGTGATAGTATTATTATTTAATTTATTAATTTTTATTACTTTTTTTTATTTAGTATTGGAGTATTTTTGTAATTCAACTTTTGACTGAGATGCTTCCCACTTTTAGTAATATATATGATATGATATAATGATGATTATAAATTATAGGGTTTTGACTTATACACGGAAAATGGTTCGAACCTTCGCTTAGAAGTTGTTGGGTACTACATCATTACTTGTGAAAATTATCTAAGTAAAACTAATAAAATGAAACATGTAACCCAACAAATTATGAGCTTACTTGTTTGATAGAGATGAACAAGCCTTTGAGGTTTAAAACTTTTTGTCAATGACTCCCAAGGATATTTTTGTAAATTTTATGCTGAATGTTTCTCAAAGTGATAGTCTTTCCATTATATATAGAAAATAAAGATTACACATCCCTAAATATACACCATTCCTATCCCGAAAGATCATCTATTCTATCACTACAAATCTGCTATATAATTCCTCTAAATATGCCTTGCCATCTCTCCAAATAAGCTATTCTATCACAATTTTTATTCATTTGATTCTACAACAAATGAATAATCATAGATGAAAATAAATTCAAAACACAAGATATGGAGTAGAAAAGAAAATGAATTAGCAAACAAGCACCTGCCAACTTCACATGTGATAATGTACTTTTTCATTTCAAGTTGAATTTTCACCAATAGAGGAGAAAATGAAATGAAAACAAGAAGAGTCAACAACTGAATCATTCCCGAAACTGATTCAATTAAATCCAAAAATACAATTCTTCTATCCCTTCAATTATTATTTGCACCGCCTTTTTTCCACCATACAACTTGTTAGTGATATCGTTTGCTTTAGGTCTAGAACCGTAAGGCATTAAAACATATCACTAGATTAGTCTCATGAGGTCTCCTAACTTTTATACTAAATAACTCTTATGTGGTTTTGTCGATATGGACTTCTTATCCTAAGGAGATGTGTCACAAACACCCTCTCTTATGGATTCAACCTCCTCGCTGAGTTTTGCCCCACCATTGTGATTTTCCCCACCACTTGAGATTTCTGAAGACCTAGCAAAGATGTTTTACTCACCTTATTGGAATTTGTCCAAACTCAGGTTAACTTTACCTTGTATCGACACAGTTAACACAAAAGTTACTCTAATACCATCTGTAATTGCCTAACCCAGTAGTGATATTGTTCTATCTGGGGGTAGACCTAGGCAACTTTTAAAGGCATCATCAAAGTAAAAGGTCTACTTACTTATATATACTTAACATCTATCATGTGTTTTGCTTACATGTTACTTCTTATCCTAAGTTTGGGTAACACATACAACCTCTCTCCTGATTTTCCAAAGAAAAATAAATCATTTTTATTTTAAAAACCAAGCGTGAGATAATTTTTTTAATACTTTGATCTAATAAGTGATGTACCAAAAAATAATTTGAACAAGCGATTCAAAATAAAAGAAATATGCGCCTGATAGTTGGTCATAGAAACCTGGACTTTATATAAAATCGAACAACTTGTCTGCAAAATAGAAGATTTGCACATTTTGGTCTAGATTTACATTGAACAATAGGCCTCCACCGCTAAAGCCCATCCAAATCAGACTCAATAAATAATTCAAACATAAAGACCCTGCATATTGGTTTTGCACCAACTTAAAAACTACAATTGAAATCAAGTAAAAGACCTTGCATAATGTTTTTTAATTAACAATATTGTCATACCCCGAGACTACACCCTGGACATGGCCGACACCCAATGCCCATTGCTAGCCTTGGGCGGACCCTTGTCATGGCTTACTTAACTCTGCGGAAGACTTAACTCAATAAAAGAAACATTCTCATAAAAATAACCTGAAATAAGTATCTTGGCCAAAATGGCACATAAATCTCATAGTATAACATCTGCAATACAAAGAAGAGACTCAAACTAAACTATCTGAAGCCTCTATAATACTAAGATGAATGTTGGGACAGACCCCACAATATCCTATAAAAAGAAAAGACTGAAAACAGTAAATGTGTGTCCTTCGGAATGCAAGGAGGCCCACCACTAACTCCGAGTGCTTAGCTGGATCAACGAGGTGCTGGGTGATGCTGATCCTGGTAACTGCTTCTGCATCATGATACGATGCTGGCCAACTGACATCAGTACATTAAATGTACGAGTATGCGAGTTGGAATGCTAACAACAACTTAAGTTTGAAAAGATTTAGAAGAAACACTTACCTTGGCTCTGCTCAACTCATGAATAACCTGACTAAATATAAAGCATTAAGACACATGCAATATAATAAAACTTGTAAAAAGTGTAAACACTTAGTTCGTTAAAGAAAATTTAACAACAAGCTCAACTTTACTTAAATGTGAAGTAATATAGTTTCTGTGGGAGATTCTCTAACCGACAACCACAACTATGAGCCTAAGTGGTGATATAACGTCTTTTCCATGCTGACAGAACTGTCCTATACTTGTCGTCGCATAAAACTACTTAACTTAGTGTATCCACTAGTTTAACTTATGTGATCATCTAAAAAGTATGACCCATGAATACTCATGATGGCTACATGATTTTCATGGAGACTTGAGTTAATATGAACTCTCTTCCCCACATCGGTACTCAATACTAATCCCCAAATATACTTTAGCACATGCTTTTAAAAAACAACTTCCTTCTTTGGGTTGAGATAATTGCTAAACATTTAGCTTTAAAAAACTCTCTTGGAATCAATGTTCCCTTTTTCTAGCTCAAAACTCTTTTGGAAATCTTAGTTTCCTCTTATTTTAAATGTGAAAACATTTATAAACACTTAGGGAAAACTTATATCCCTTATAGTTTTTGAGAAATAACCTCAACTCTTTACTCTTTACTTAGCTTGAAACTTGAGTCTTAAATCAACTCTTACGGAATACTTAGTTCCCTTATATTTATTTGAAGGAAAGACTTCAAATCTTTACTCTTTACTTAACTTGAAACTTGAGTTCTAAAACAAGGTTAAAACGTTTATTAAAGACTCTTGAAAACCTTTAAGAACTTTGCGTTGAACTTGCTTCTTAACTTTAAACTTCTTTGACCTTGATCTTAGCTTTCCGTGAATGAAATTACTAATCAAGTGTATGATTTGTGTTTTTGGTGATTCCTAGGTGTTTAGAAATCATTTGAAAATTAAAATCACTGGAGAGTGTTAGTACACCTAAGAAAGGACTTAAATAGGCTAAACTATGAAAACTGGGCGAAAAATGCAGATTCGGGCGTATTCGGGCGTGCCGCGCCAGCCCCAAACAGCTGGGGCTCATTTTGGGCGCACTGCAGGCGCTCCGCCCCAGCCTTCCTGGTTCTGTAGGGGCGCGATGCGCCTGTGTCACGACCCAAAATCGAGCCGCGAGTGGCACCCACACTTACCCTACTATGTGAGCGAACCAACCAATCTAAAACCCCAACATATTGAACAAAAATACAAAGCGGAAGACTTAAAACTCATTAACGAAATCAATTAAATAACTTCTAAAATTTATAACTCATTATCCCCAAAATCTGGAAGTCATCATCACAAGAACATCTATCCTCAAGTTACTAATCTAAAAGTATCTAAGAAGCTAGAATAAATAAAAGACTAGTCCATGCCGGAAGTTCAAGGCATCAAGACTTGAAGAGAAGATCCAGTCCGAGCTAGAAGCATTAGCTCACCCTGAAATCCGGTGTAGTGAAGACTGGCTAGAATTGCTGTTGAGTTGAAGACGACGGTACGTTTGCTGCATTCCCCAAATAACAAAGAAAGAAACAACAAGTAGGGGGTCAGTACAAAACACAAGTACTGAGTAGGTATCATCGGCCAACTCAAAATAGAAAACAGTATATATCAGTTCATATCATAAATCAACTACAATACTCAACATGTAGCAACAAGTACTATAATCATCAATAAGTACTACCAAATTCATCCATGAGGACTCAAGCCTCAATACCACACTCATTTGGGAAATTAGGTTCATTACATTGAGTATTTTAACATCTCTCAAGATTCATTATCTTTCTTCCTCTTGTGTCGGTACGTGACACTCCGTCGAAACGTCCCCTACTATAACTTGACACTCCGATTTCCCCTAATTATACGTGTCGGTTGTGACACCCGATCCCCTAATACTATGTGTCGGGAACGCTGACACTCGATCCCCTTAAATTCTACGTGTCGGTTCGTGACACCCGCTCCCCTAATACTATTGTGTCGGAACGTTGACAATCGATCCCCTCTTAATTCTACGTGTCGGTTCGTGACACCCGATCCCCTAATACTATGTGTCGGAACGTGTACACCTCCGATCCCCTAATTTATGTGTCGGAACGTGACACTCCGGAATCCCCTAATCTAAGTGTCGGTGTTTACAACCCGATCCCCTAATATATGTGTCGGGAACGTGACACTCCGATCCACTTAACTCATTCTATCAATTCATCAATCGTTCTCTTATACCAAGGCATCATCCATCTCATTAGTTCTATCAAGCCTTCTTTTATACCAAGGCATCATCAATAACAGGGTGAATTAGGGTTCTTCAAGATTTTGGATTCAAAAGCTTCATTATGCTTATTTTATCACAATCACATAATCACATTCATGCAAGCATACCATTAAGCATATAGAAGGGTTTACAATACTACCAATACATATCATTCACTATTAAGAGTTTACTACGAATAGTATCAAAACCATAACCTACCTTCACCAAGGATTCTTGATCAAGCAAGCAATCTCTCAAAGCTTTTTGTTTCCTCTTTGTTTGTCTCTCTCTATCGATCGTTCCTCTCTCTTTGTTCTCTCTATTTTTCTTCTTCAAACCCCTCTCTCTTTTCCCTAATTAGCATATAATTAGGTATAAAAGATGAGGAATTAACCCACTAAGTAACTCAAGGTCATCTCCCTTACACCCCCAAGAATTTGAGTTATTAATATTAACCCACGAAATTTATAATTATAGCAGGAATAGTCCAAAATGCCCCTTTAAAACTTACCCAGAAATCCGACCCAGACTGGGATTACGCAACCTGTGACGGCCCGTCGTGCCTGCGACGGTCCGTCCTGCAGGTTCGTCACAACCTTCAGAGACTCAATTTCCTTGATGAGTCTGAGACGGTCCGTCGTGCCTACGACGGTCCGTCCTGCACTTCCGTCACGACGGACAGAGAATTGCTCTCAGTATCCAATTCTCAAAAGTTGAAGTGTTTTGAAACGGAACCTCACAATGGTCCGTCATGTCTGTGACGGTCCGTCCTGCAGGTCCGTCACAGAGTTCAGAGAGTCGATTTCAGCACTCAAATATAAGAATTCCAAGTGTTTGGAACGAGACACCCTCGACGGTCCGTCGTGCCCATGACGGTCCGTCGTTGGATACGTCGTCTCAGACAGTTTTTCCAGAAATAAAATCTGCTGCTCAAAACGACTAAGCAGGTCGTTACAAATTAAGATTGATATGGCAAAGGCTTATGCTAGAGTATCTTGGTTCTTTATGATGAAAGTGTTAAGGAAGATGGGTTTTTCTTAATTGGAGGTGTATTTAATATGGAGGTTGCTTGCAAACAATTGGTATTCACTTCTTATAAATGGGAATCTACGTGTGTTCTTTCACCCTACTAGAGGGGGTGAAACAAGGTCATCTACTATCCCTTGCGCTATTTATTTTATTTGCAAAATTTTTATCTAGGTATTAAACCTCTTTATTTATGGACGATTTATTTCGGGGGTATGGGATGCCAAAATGGAGTATCAATATAAACTATCTTGCTTATGCAAATGATACTACTATTTTTGCATCTACTTATAGATACGCACTAGTAAAGATCATGTCAATCTTAAAGAAGTATGAAATTCAGTCAGGACAGAAAATTAACGAGGATAAAAGTGCCTTCTATATGCATCAAAATGCAGCAACTACTGAGGTATTGCTGTTTGAGGAGTGTAAACGTTTCAATAGAGGTAAATTTCCACTCAAGTATTTGGGGTGTCCTATATCACATAGCAGGAAGAGGAAGGAGCATTACTCTGATCTTATTACAATCTTATTACAAGGGTCAAATATAAACTACAAGCCTGGAAAGGAAAATATATATGTAAATTTATGGAGGTAAAGAAGTTCTAATCAATAGTGTCTTCCAATGTGTTACCATCCATGTCTTGTCTTCTATTGTGCCCCCTATATGTGTCCTCAAAGAACACCATAGAGTATTTTCTAAATTCTTTTGTAGTAATAAAGTATCAATAAAGAGCAAGCACTGGGCTGCTTGGAATGAAGTTTGCTTGCAAAAATAAGAGGGTGGTCTTGGTTTTAGGTCTTTATTTGAGTTATCTCAAGCTTTATATGCTACACTCTTGTGGAGGTTCAAAACTCAAAAC
Source organism: Solanum sitiens (assembly GCA_016801875.1). Classification (NCBI taxonomy): domain Eukaryota; kingdom Viridiplantae; phylum Streptophyta; class Magnoliopsida; order Solanales; family Solanaceae; genus Solanum; species Solanum sitiens. The sequence continues at coordinate 1,612,217 of JABWTJ010000185.1, read as the reverse complement.
TCTTTATGGGACAATACCGTATTGAATAAATACTGTAAGAAGAAAATCCCTAGTTTGGTAAAATGGAGGGGTGGATCTCAATTGTTGAAAAATATGCTGATGAACAAGGATATCTTTGAACAACTTATTTGGTTGGAACCTAGAAGGGGGCACAGAAGTGCAAACCTGCCACAATTTGAGAGATATTAACACTTATATGAACAAAAATGGTTGGGATTATGAGAAAATCCAAATGCAGTTGCCTCAACCTGTAGTTCATCATGTCAAATCTTCCAGGGATGAGATTAGACAGTCATATTTCAACGATAAATCATGGTTTACAAGGACCAGTTCTGGCCAATTTTCAGTCAAAGTGCTTGGAATGCTAAAAAAAGACAGCGGAGGAAACATATTTTTATAAGAAGATATGGGTACAAGGAATCCCTTTTAACATATGTTTCTTAGCTTGGAAGGTGTGGAAAAAAATCCAGTGTCTACTTTATTGGCACAATGGAATCCTAACGTTTCTTATTTATGTGGTTGCTGCGAGGTTCCAGTTAATGAGACTGTGAATCACTTATTTCTAAAAGGAGAAATCGCAGATTCTGTGTTGAGATATTTTACTGGTGCAGCTGGTATTTTGGGATGATGGGGTCAGGTGAAACAAGTTTTGTTGAAATGGTGACATTCTAAAGGTAACTCTAGTACTATTGCATTTTAGGATCCAAGACACAACAAACATATTAGCTAAGCATATGGCTTTGAAGGAAGTACTTAAATATTGTTTGGAGAATGTTTTTTCACCAGTAATATTGGGATCTGTTTCTTTATCATTCATTAATATGTTGAATGGATATTGGATTGTTCCTTGGAGTGTGACTTTGGAAGTCAATTCTATTAACAGAATGAGGGCTTTGATGACAAAAATAGTACAACACACCTTAAGGGAGGGAAATACTCTTGTGAATAATTTTACTAACCTAGCTTTTAATTTTGAAGGTACTTTTGAATGTAAACAATTTCATGATATACAAGTTGCAGGTAGAAGAATCATCAATACAGATAAACATGGCATCCTTCATCTTAGGATAATAAAATCTTGTTAAGCCTATTTTAGCTCACTATATACCTCTTTTAGTGGTTGTTAATAAATTCATCTAGTAGTTGGTTATATACTCTTAACCTTATGTGAATTAGATTCTATTGGTTATGTATCATGCACCTGGTGAGAGCTTTGAGGTGTCTCTTATGATAAGAAAAACCCAGCACGAGTGAATTTGTATTTTCTTTTTTGCTAGATAGCTTATTGACCAGTTCAGTTATGAGTTTTGCTGGACATTCCGACTCAAAATTTTGCAGATCACATATGAGTATGCTATACAGTTTTACGCTGAAATTCAATCTCGTACATTAACATATTTTCTCATAGATCCATATCTATATGGTGGTATTAATCCTATGTGGGGTTCAATCCATTAGATATAGATTGAGGGGGAGGAATTACTAATATTAGCTAGGTTGATCGAGCCCCATTTTTCTGTTTGTAGAAAGCAGGAATTGATAATTACTAGATAAGAAGTCCGTAGAGAAGTTTGTCTGATTTAGTTACCTCTAGGAATAAACTTGGGATATGCATCATCTCATTGGCTCATCAAGGAGAGGCGGTTGCATAGAGAATTAGTGTTAGACAGAGCTCTAGTAGATGTGATATATGCTTGAGCTTACCAGAATAGATCTGCTTCCCAAAGCTTATCTTCAATGAACTCTCGAACGACGACTAAAAGACGATGAAGAGGCTTAGATCGACCTGCACTGGCAAGCATCAATCCAAAGATTTTTGTGTAGACTTGATTTCTTCTCAGTTTCTTTATTAAGTTTAGTTTTTTTTTTTATTTCTTGGATCGGACCTCAGTTGGGCCTGTTCATTTAGTTGGCACCTTTTATATTAATAAGAAAATGGGCTCTTGCCAACCATTAAACAAAAATAATAGTTTATGCCTCTTAAAGTACACCTAGAGTTTTGATAATGGTAAATTTAAAATGAAATTAAAAAACAAGAAATATTTATTCACAAGAAAAGAAAGACCCTCGATTTTTGTAAAATGGTATTAGTTCCATTTCTATAGCAATGTATTTTCCCTCCTACACCATGCCTTTATTTATTCCCCTTTCAAATGGGATAGAAGATTGATAAAGTGAGAGAATTTCAATGACAACACAGCAGGAAAAAAAGACCTTCAGTTTAGTGAAATATAGCAAAATCATTGAAAGGAAATAAGATGCTACTTTGGCTTAATAGGGATATCTCATTGTAGATCAAGAAAGAATTAGAATGAACGGCGCAATGAGAGTAGTTATTACTTCAAACAGAGACCACGAGGACCTTCACAGACCATTGTCCTTCACACGGGCCGTTGGATGGCCCGTGAACCAGGCCTTCACACCACAAGACCATGTGAGGACCACGAGGACCTTCACGGTCGGTGGTCCTTCACACGGTCCGTGGTAGGGCCCGTGAAATAGACCCCTAAAAACAAGAGTTCACTGGACCAAGGACCACAACCCACTTCACGGTCCGTGGAAGTGGTCGTGGTCATCCCTTGTTAGATATTTAGTATGGTTATTTTGGTATTTTCCTATTTCTTTTCACCCCTAAACTACGTTGTTTTGACCCTAAACTATGTTGTTTTTGTTAATTTTAGCCTAGAAATATAACTAGAACTTACCTAAGTCAGATCATTCACAAAAACTTAGAAACATAGAGCGTAAAGAAAAGAAAGAGATGACCAAACCCTAGTTCAACAAGGCAACAAGGTTCCATCAGTTGCACTCGCGATAACAAAATATTTCTCCGCGAAATTCATCACTCGGTATGTGGGATGCACTAGTGGGTTCCTTTCGCCCGTTAGTGTAACGACCCTCTTAGTCGTTTTAGGAATTTTAACCATTATTTTTTTATTAACCTTTTTGATATATTTTATAAATAATTTATGACTTATAAGAATGAGTGACATGAATTTCAGATTTAATGAATGATTATTTTGTTGCTAATAATAATGGGGAAAAAAAGAAAAAAAAGGAAATTAAATAAATAAAAATAACAATAATAATAATACTTTAACAAAAAAGGGCAAAGTGCCCTAAACTGAACAAAAGTCTGCGACGGCTTACAATGGGTTTAAGTATGACGAACAGAACAAAAAAAATGAATACGCAGAAGAAGAAAAGAAAAGAAAGAAAGAAAAAAAAAGGAGGAGAAAAATTGATATTTTCATGTTAAGGTGTTAAGGTAATTGTTCTCATCCTTTCTATTAAGTTTTTATGTAATTAAGAGTAAATTTTTAGGTTAAAACGTGTATAATTTATACTGATATGTGAACTTGTGATTATGCATAGTAGTCATTGTATACTAAATTATTATAACTATTGTTATTATTATTATTATGGTGGGAAAGAACATAAAACTAGTTTGTCTAATAATTGATGATGATTTTATAGAAAATTCAATATTATTTTAGAAGTTTTCTATTATTTGAGCCAATGTTGAATCGTACAGTGATGTCCTTATTGGATGGTTATAATGGTTATAGTAGTAACATGATTAGTTAATCTCATAAGATGTTGGTTTTAACTGGTGAATTCCACCTTAATCACTTTTATTTTAATTATCACATTATGATTTAATTTTTGATATACTAATATAGGTTATCGAATATTAAGTAATTGTATTACATGAATACTGTTAGAATTGTGATATTGGAGAAGTTGATCTTAACCCTTGACTTGAAACTCGAATGTTGAAATGTTAATTGACATCAAGATTTACGAACTTATTATAAATTTGAGTGAATTGTTGGTCTAAGGCTAAGCACATGGTAATGTGGGTGTTGTTAATTTGAAAACCTTATTGTGGTAATTTGTTTAGAAAGATTGTACTGATTTGGAGCCCAATAAAAGGGAAAGACTCAAGTCCCGGAGTGATTGTTCGACTATTTGAGGCAAGTATATTTCTAAACCCTTGCTAAGTGTATGAAATGCGTGTATTTTCTTGTGGTATATTTTTTAGAGTAATGGGACTTGGTGATGGCTTGACTTGTCCACGTTGATTAATACTAATGATGAAAACAAAGGGTAATAAAAGGCAATGTAAATAATTGTTTGTGTGTGATGTGTTGATAATGAAGAATGGTTTGAAAGGCTTGTCGAGTCATTGTTGATGTTGTTGTGAATTGTGCAGTGTTATGAAAATGGTCATATCCTCTTTATTTGTCTGAACATGTCATTTGCATTAATTTAAGACATGGTTGTGACAAGTGTTATGTGCATTGAGAAAGAATGAGAACTGAAAGAGGATGTACCACTTCGAAGGACGTATCGCGCGCCGCGATGGATACTATATTTCGAGGGACGTATCGCTCGCTGTGATGGTTACTATTATCAAGAGTCATGTCCTGCGCCGCGACAGATGCATGGAAAGATATGTCCCTCATGGGTCCCGGACTAAGAGACAACGGGTGTGTATCACTAGGTCAGACAGGCATCATTATACTTGACATTGCATTCCATTGCATTGCACATACTTATCATTATTGAACTTTATATTGTGTTTTAATTATCTTGTGATTGTGTTTCTGCGGAACTTGTGATTGTTGAATACTAAGCTTGTTATTGAGGATATGTAATTTGTTGAAGTGTTGTTGTGGAGGATATGTAATTTGTCTAAGTGTTGTTGTTGAGTTACGTGCTATGTAAGCTGTGAGTTGTTAGGTTGGGCTAATTTTTATGCAGGTTGTAGTTGTGGAGGTTCGGTTGGGGGTGGTAGGAGTACCCGTATTTCATCCCCTTAGCTTATTAAGGGCTTTACTTTTTGAGTACCGTGTGGTTTGGTACTCACCTCTTGCTTCTACCAATTTTTGTAGGTTATGAGCCTGGATCGTTGAGGTACTTGTCATTCTCTTCTTTTTCGAGGCTTCTTGGAGATTTGTGAAGTAGTTGTTTATCGTCTCAACAGACTTTCTTTCTCCTTAATTATGATCTTGTTCTATTCTAGAAACAAGTTCATTTGAGATTTGAGTTTTTCTTTTGAATCAATTGTAATATTTTAGAGGCTTGTACAAGTGACAACCATGTTTTGGGGATATAATTTAAGTTAATAATAAATTCTTTCCGTATTTTATTGTAATAGTTGAGTTTTAGGCTGACTTGTCTTGGTGGGATAAGACGAGTACCATCACGTCCATTTTTGGGTCGTGACAAAATGGTATTAGAGGCCTAGGTTCATAGGTCTCACGTGTATACAAGTCGAGTCTAAGTAGAGTCTCGAGGATTGGTACGGAGACGTCTGTACTTATCTTTGAGATGCTATAGTGACTTTTAGGAAAAATCTTCACTTTTTGAATCTCTATCGTGCATCCTTTGTTTGTTATGAGTTTTATCACTTCATTCCACTCTATGTATGTATTATGTGATGACTCGTGCGTATTTCCTCATGTGAGTAGTCGGTGTCCTGTATGGTTGGAATGTTAGACCTGGTACTAAAGTGGAGGTGATATACTTATGAAAAATATGTGTGGTTAGATTTAGAATGTTTAAAATCTTAAAAAGGTTGTGTAAGGTTAGTTACCCTAGTAAAATGAACAGTACTTAGGTGTTATGTACGATACATGGAATGATTTGACAATTATTGAAAGTGAAATTATTAAAGGGTTGGCTAGATAATGAACAATATAACTTGGAAAGTCAAGTTGGTATAGTTGTCATAACATATATGGGTTCCTTAGCAAATGATATTGCGCCAATCGAAGTTGAAATCTTTCGTAGATTGAGTGTATATAAAAAAAGGTAATAATACGACTACTATAATGGTACCTATTCTTACTTCGTTAGAGTTATGAAGTGTGTTATTTTTTATATTGACCTGACCTAGGAAATGATTCATATAGCTTGGGCTAGATACAGAACTAATTTGGTGATATTTTACAGTTATTCAAATTTGGATATGATCTTCTTGGTAGGTATGATGTGTTCTAGTGGTGGATGTAAAGGAATTTAACGATGTGGTAATAGTGGTATATGAAAACGGATATGTTGATTGTTAAGTGTAAATAGTAACTACTTAAGGAGTTATCTATTGTATTACATGCTCATACAATAAAATCTGGTGTTGAATTCATATTTGAAAAAACAACTAGCTTGTTAGTACGGATAAATAGGTTAAGCATTATTTATAAGGACGCCTTTAGTGGTGGATCTTTGGTACCATATTCATATGTTTAAGTTGAGAAGCGTATTCCGAGGGTTCTAAATATATAAAGGATTGGTGATTCCATCTTAAGGTCCAAGGAAATGTATAGATACCAGAATGACAAACTTATGGGTAAAGAAAGTCTTAAATATTATACTTGTGTGAAGATAGTTGACGATTTTAGTAAGAAAAGACATATAAGGTTGAGTTAGTCCTTTGATATTGGTTGGTATAACTAGATTTAAGGTGTCATATTTATGAAAAGATGTACTTTGTGGTGATGAAAAGAGCTAGCTTATCATGATGGTAATAAGAGTTCGTGATAGATTGTGATTGAGATGAAAGTATGTAATAAGACTTGTTGGTTAAATGAATTTTCTATTGTAATGATGACATGTGAGTATTTAAGGCTGAGGTTTGACACTATTTGACGAGTATCTTGATTGCAAGGAAAGTTATAGGTGGTGTTGAAGCACTGCTCGAATAGAATTTAAAGGAGTTAGAGTCATAATGAAAAATAAATAAATAAATAAATTAGCGGGATATAGTGTAGCCTCCGGAAAGAGGTGAGAATAAGAATATTTTCATTGATTGCAAGGCTAAAGAGGTATCTTCAGAGGGGTTGAGAATTGAATTTAGAGTTACATGATTTCACCCCCTTTTCTTTGATTATGGAAATATATAGTGTCACAGGATCATCAGATTGATTAAAAGCTATTGGATAAAACTTGATAAAGGAGTATAAGGACGTTCATCTCGAGTGTGATGATTAGTCTTTTGTGGTTTTGATTTTGATATTGAATATGGTAGGGGTTTTAGCGAAAGATATGATAAGATCTATGGAGAGGAGATCAATGATAAGCTAAGATACGTGAATTCATAAGGATCTTCAATGTATGAACTAATGTTTATAGATAATGGGATTGCGTAACACGATTGGAATAACTTCAAGTTTTTCATTGTGAATTTAGTTTTGTGGTAGTGTGTTTTTCAAGGTATGGATTTGGTAAGCTAAGAAATGCTTGATCGCATTGAGTACGAAGCATTTGGAAGGACTTTGCATTATTTGAGTAGTTAATTTGGTTACTTTTAATTGTTATACCTAGGGGGGATTTCACGTAATGTTTTGATTTAGAGGATAAGGTAAAAATACCATGGGTTGTTGGTCAAAGGATAACATTAGTAAGCGAGTCAACAACGGGAACAAGAGTCTGGTATATTGAAGGGTTCAACATATTTAGAATTTTGTGTCATGGGAAGAATTTAAGAAAAGTGAAGGAATAAGACCTTCCATATAAGCCCTTGGTTTGTGGTGGAAGGATTCATTGATTTTTGCATACAAGCTTAGATATAATTGTGAGATGTGAACTAGTTCGGTATAGACCTACCAGGAATTTATCATCGACTTTTCTAAATGTTGAGTTTTTGTTGGAGTGACAAGCAATTATGTTTGGAAGATTCTATGTGATTATGTCTAGCTAGATTGTTCAAATTATGATAGGCAATTTATTGATGTTCAATGATGTGGACCTACAATTGACATGATTAATGAGGATTTTGAAAGGATTGAAACAACCTTGTTGATGGGGAAATAAAGACTGTTGTGATGCATTACATAGATGTGTGATGGTAAATAGAGATTATGTGCTCATAGTATATAGAATAATTGGGGAGACCAAATATTTCTCTAAGTATTGGCATGAGGTATGTGATGGTTTGGAATGATAGTTAAAGCATGGTATGTAGAAGTTGTGTGGAGTTGACATCGGGTGTAATTTAATTATTGTATCTCGATGGTAAAGTACTTTTAGATTTAGAATTGTTGCTATTAGTATTGGGTATGACATGTATTTGTCATGAAATGCTTAAATATAAAGAGAGGGATTCATATTACAAAAATTATAGGGTCGACAATGTGTTTGCTAAGAAGACTTTAATACTAGTGACTATTTGAGAGTAAGGTAAATGGTTGGTGTAGTTATGATGTTGTTAGTATTAACATCTTTGCCTTTAGTAGAGTACGGTGATAATTATGTGGGGTTTGATAAATTGAGTTTTGTCTGATAATAATGGAGATCAGACCGGTTGATTGTGGGTGGCTAAAAATTGAACAAATAGACTCAAATGAATGAGAATGTTTGACATGGGAAATATGAAAAAAGTATCCAGTATTATTTGATTGTGGTTCTGTGTACTCTTATGCAACCATCTACTTCGTTTTGGATATGGTTTGGAGTGAGGTTCACTACCTACACCCACACGTGTTTTCATAATCTACGGGTGAATCCATAGTGATGGATCGGGTGTACCGATCCTGTGATTGTACTCTTAGTAGGGTGAAATTCTTGGGTAGATTTGATCATTTCAGTTATGAAGAATTTGGTGTTGTTTGGGATAGTTGGATTATACTAGTAGTTCTACATGCACAACCTTACTTATGAGAACTTATATAAAAGTTACTATGAAAAGTTATAATTGTCTAAGAGTGTTGTTAAAGGATCTGCATTTTGAGGTGTATCATTTGTTGAGTGTTTACTTAATCATTTCCTTCTCTGGGTTAGATAAGTTTGATTCTCCATTGGTGAGTAACCGATGTCTAAAGATCAGATTTTTATAACTTAAGTCGCGAAAATAATGTGTTGTAAAAAGGAAATGTTGATAAGATATGTGATGGTTTGTGCATTATGAGTGTGTGGTGGTTGGTTAAAGTTCACTTCTGATTGTAGCTGGTACCGATTTTGAATGTTATCTTGGTTACTCGTCATGATGGTTGTGGTCAAATAGGTTTCACTTTAGGTTTAGGTCATGGGATAATTTGTGGATTGATAATCACTCCTGATTGGTAGATCTGTCAAATTTTGATTTTTTAAGTTCAGCTCTTGGTAGTTGATCTTCATGGAATGGGCCTAAAGGTGAGGTTATCACAAGGAGAGATGAACACGGCTTTGGAAAAAAAAACATACCTAAAGCTTTTGATGTGTTGGTTATTCATCCTTCTCCTACTTTATGTTCGAGGACGAATATGATTTTTAGTGGTGGATAATGTAACGACCCTCTTAGTCGTTTTAGGAATTTTAACCATTAATTTTTTATTAACCTTTTTGATAGATTTTTTAAATAATTTATGACTTATAAAAATGAGTGACATGAATTTTATATTTAATAAATGATTATTTTGTTGCTAATAATAATGGAAAAAAAATAGAAAAAAAGGAAATTAAATAAATAATAATAATAATAATAATAATACTTTAACAAAAAAGGGCAAAGTGCCCTAAACTGAAGAAAAGTCTGCGACGGCTTACAATGGGTTGAAAAACGATGAACAAAACAAAACAAAAAGAATATGTAGAAGAAGAAAAGAAAAGAAAGAGAGAAAAAAAACGGAGGAGAAAAAAATGATATTTTCATCTTAAGGTGTCAAGGTAATAATTCTCATTCTTTATATTATGTATTAATGTAATTAGGAGTAAATTTTTAGGTTAAAACGTGTATAATTTATATTGATATGTGAACTTGTGATTATGCATAGAAGTCATTGTATACTAAATTATTATTACTATTGTTATTATTATTATTATTATTGTGGAAAAGAGAAAGAACATAAAACTAATTTTGGCTAATAATTGATGATGATTTTATCGAAAATTCAATATTATTTTAGAAGTTCTCTATTATTTGAGCCAATGTTGGAGCGTTCAGTGATATCCTAATTGAATGGTTATAATGGTAACATGATTAGTCAATCTTATTAGATGTTGGTTTCAACATTCCACCTTAATCACTTTTATTTTAATTATCACATTATGATTTAAGTTTTGATATATTAATATAGGTAATCGAATATTAAATTATTGTATTACATGAATACTGCTAGAATTGTGATATTGGAGAAGTTGAAATGTTAATTGACATCAAGATTTACAAACTTATTATAAATTTGAATGAATTGTTGGTCTAAGGCTAAGCACATAGTAATGTGGGTGTTGTTAATTTCAAAACCTTATTGTGGTAATTTTTTTCGATAGATTGTATTAATTTGGAGCCTAATAAAAGGGAAAGACTCAAGTCCAGGAGTGATTGTTCGATTATTTGAGGCAAGTGGATTTTTAAACCCTTGCTAAGTGTATGAAATGCGTGTATTTCATTGTTGTATATGTTTGAGAGTAATGGGACTTTGTTATGGGTTGACTTGTCCATATTGATTAATACTAATGATGAAAACAAAGGGTAATAAAAGACAATGTAAATAATTGCTTGTGTGTGATGTGTTAATAATGAAGAATGATTTGAAAGGCTTGTTGAGTCATTGTTGATGTTGTTGTGAATTGTACAGTGTTATGAAAATGGTCATATCCTCTTTATTTGTGTGAACATATCATTTGCATTATTTTAAGACATGGTTGTGACAAGTGTTATGTGCATTGAGAAACAATGAGAACTTAAATAGGATGTACCATTTCAAGGGACGTATTGCGCGCCGCGATAAATACTATATTTCGAGGGACGTATCACGCACCGCGATGGTTACTATTATTAAGGGTCGTGTCGTGCGTCGCGAAAGATGCATGGACAGATATATCCCCCATGGGTCCCGAACTGAGAGGCACCGGGTGTGTATCACTAGGTCAGACATGTATCATTATACTTGACATTGCATTCCATTGGATTGCACATACTTATCATTAGTGAACTTGATATTGTGTTTTGCTGATCTTGTGATTGCCTTTCTGAGGAACTTGTGATTGTTGAATACTAAGCTTGTTATTGAGGATATGTAATTTCTTGAAGTGTTGGTGTGGAGGATATGTAATTTGACTATGTGTTGTTGTTGAGTTACGTGCTATGTAAACTGTGAGCTGCTAGGTTGGGCTAATTTTTATGCAGGTTGTAGTTGTGGAGGTTAGGTTGGGGGTGGTAGGAGTACCCGTATTTCATCCCCTTAGCTTGTGTTTAGGGCTTTACTTTTTGAGTACTGATTGGTATGATAATCACCCCTTGCTTCTACAAATTTTTATAGGTTATGAGCCTGGTTCGTTAAGGTGCTTGTCATTCTCTTCTTTTCCGAGGCTTCTTGGAGATCAGTGAAGTAGCTGTTTGTCGTCTCAACAGACTTTCTTTCTCCTTAATTATGATCTTGTTCTATTCTAGAAACAAGTTCATTTGAGACTTGAGTTTTTCTTTTGAACCAATTATAATATTTTAGAGGCTTGTACACGTGACAACCAGGTTTTGGGAATATAATTTAAGTTGGTAATAAATTGTTTCCGTATTTTATTGTAATAGTTGAGTTTTAGGCTGACTTGTCTTGGTGGAATAAGACGAGTACCATCACGTCCATTTTTGGATCGTGACACTTAGGTCCCTAGAATTCAGTCACATTGTTGATTCCCTAATTATTTACTAGAACTAGGGTTTCATATCTTTAGTAGATTATTATAAATTAATTAATTAATGTTCCAAATAAGGTTGCCATGGCTTTTAGCATGTTTTAGTATAGATTCCTTCATAATTCAGAATCCTAGCTATGTAGTTATTTTGTTAAGCTAGATATATAGTAATATGGATGTCTACGGATGTGTTTTCTTATGAATATTGTATACTTGATAAATTAGAGCGTTCTTAGGCATTGAGGAAAGAAAAAAAATTAGGAAATTAGCTTGCTTTACTTCGATGAAGGTAGGTTATAGTTTATTCTATGTGATAGAGAACTCTTAATAGTGATTCATAGTAATTGAGTAATTCTGTGAAATTTTCAATCCCATTTTCGGCTCCGTAATTTTCAGTCTTCCTATTATTCTTTTTTTCTCTCTTTTTTTTTTCAGATTATTTTTTTAGAATGGTAAAGTACTTTACTAAATATTATTTACTATCCTAGTCATAATACATGACTAATTATAAAAGTGGTGAAACTGACCCATTACTAATTTCAATGCTATTTTATTTTAATCACAAACTAAATTAATTATCATAGTTACCCCATTAATTATATAACTGTAGCTACAAATAGTAAAAAATATATGCATAAGTTAGCATGCCCTTAGCGTTGAATAATATATTCTTACCAGTTTCAAAATTAAAAATATGTTCATTAGGAATGTAGATAGCAATTGTTTAAAGACAACAATATTCTTTCATAGTAATTAATTAATGTATAATAATCTCTAAACTATTAATCACTGAAAAACATTTTCTTCATTAATAATTTACCTTATAAACAATCCATGCATTATATTCTCCACAAAAAAAAATATTATACCATAGTGGACGTTGAGGTTGCAAATGTAAACTACTGGTTTACCAAGATGGAAATTTGAAAATTTGGACGGTCAAAATGGATTGTATCAATAAATGAGTCATTGACCAATCCAACCCAAAAAATTATTGGATTATAATGAGTTAGATAAAAAATATGAGAAAAAATGGGTCATAACAAAACCTGCCGAACTCCTACCATTTTTTAATTTAATTGTTTATTAATCAATAAAAGAGTTTCATAAATAAAACAATGTCCAACTCGTCATATAAAGAGTTATACCAAAAAAGGAGAACCTATAATAAAAAATATAAGGGATTATTTGATAGGTTGTATAAGAATAATAATGAATATAGTGTATTAGTAACATTTGAATTAGTTATGCTAAGATTATTTTTTAAGCAATATTTGATTTTGTGTATTATCAGAACTAGTATACGTGTCCGCGCGTTACGCTGATATTATAAAATATAATTATATTATTTTAATTACGATAATACTATAAAACATAATTGTATTTTTATAGTATTGTTGTAATTAAAATAACATAAAATGTGCTATATGTAAATATCAATTTTTGAGATTTTGTAAAACTAACACAGGAGCATCAAATGTTGTTAAAAATATTTTATTTTTATTTTTTTGTAATTTCGTACTCTAAAATCAAACAAACTTCAAGATTTAACATCTTCACTCGTATTCTATAAATTTTTTCCTCATTGATTTTTGTTACACAAAATATATTGTAACATAAGATATAAATGGAGATAAGCAAATTAAGTAGATATTAAATACTTTTGAGACAAAAATAGATAATAATATGTGATAAATAAACAATACATATCAAATTATAAATCATATATATATAAAGAAAAACCTTAATGCCGCCTACCCCACCATCCAAAAAACCTTATTTATTTTTTTTATTCCCAAAAATACCCTCCCTAATAATATCCCCACATCACAGTCCACTTCAACCCAAACATGCCAAACTGGCTGGCGTTGTTTCACAGCCCAAAGAACACTATGCCTCACCGACACAACTTTGCTGAAGGACGCCTCTTAATCGTTAGAAACAACCAATAATTGCGCCTCTTCCGAAACATTGCGCCTCCACGCTAAAGTGATCTATAAAATGCCTTCAAACCTTCATTACACCCATTCTCTATCACTTCTTTCTGCCTTGCCTACTAAAGTCCCAATTATTCTTGTACAATTCGAGAAACTTCACCAAAAATGTTATATTCACTTCTTTCAGACTTGTATTCTACTTGCGATGACTGGATGGTTAGGGTACGAGACTGCAGGGTATGGGAACTTATTAATCACAAACGAAGCCCTGAAATAATAAGGCTCGACTTGATTCTTATTGATGAAAAGGTACTGCATCTTTCTTATTGATTATTATAGATGAAAAGGTACTGCATCTTTCTTACTCGAATTATATATCATTCTGAATTTTCTTATTTCAAACTTTCCTAAACATTTACTATTAACAGGGAACTTTGATGCACGCGGTAATCTAGAAGAACCAAGTTAGCAAGTTTTGAGATAAGTTAGGCGAGGGTTGTTCAGTTTTTATCAGAAATTTCAAAGTTTCTGAAATAACTGGATAAACACAGACCAGTTCAGTGGAACTTCAAAATAACATTCTTGCGTATAACTGCCATCCAAAAACTCCCGGATGATATTGTTCACATCCCTACAAATGGGTTTCAATCCCTAAATGGTTCCCTCAAGGGTCAACAACAACATCGTCTTATCAGGTATATTCATTCTTTCCATTTATGTTATAGACGCTTCAACGTATACAATAAATAATCTCCCAACATAACTTTTAGATGTGGTTGGCTGCTTATGAGGAATCGTGATCTAGAGAGTGTGGGTTTAAAGTGGATGAAGCGTAATATAGACATTCTTACTGATCCGTAATGTTCTTATCTCATTAACATTATTTTCAAATGCTTCATTTATCTCAAATAAGACGCATGGAAAATCATATTGATTCACATAATAATACATTATAATACTATTTTAGTGAGGACAGAACTATCAAATCAAGAATAACTTTGTGGGAGGATCATGGCGAAGAATTTTACTCCTACGTATATCCCAACCACTTAGGACCATACATTGTCATTGTTACTGCTACAACCCTGAAAGAATTCAGAGGTAACTACTTCTTCTCAACATACTGGAACGTTTTAATTGCCACATATATACGACATTTTGACATTTAAGTATTCTATTTTTTCCATAATAGGTGAACCAACTTTTGCCACCACTGCAGCGAGAAAAAATTATGTTAATCCTAAAATGGATAATATTACCTCATTGCTTCATAAGTTCTCAAAAAAGTCTGTTGATGTACAAACTATAGGGAGTACAAATGGAAGTAATGTTCCCATTGCAGAAGCTATGTTTGAAAAATCGGATGACTATTGCAGAGTTAGTACAAACATGCTATATGCTAAGGTAGATATATATATAAATATATATATATATATATATATATATATATATATATATATATATATATATATATATATATATACCTACCTTCATTATTACATATGGTAGGAATGTGTGGTTACACTAGGGCGCAGATCACTGAAATAGATGACTTTTTTGATTGGTATTACATTTCCTGTAACATCTGCAACAAGAAAGTTGAATCTTCAAATGGTGTTAATACATGCCAAAAGTGCAACAAACAATGCGACTTACCATTGGTTAGGTAAGCAACCAAATAACATTGCAGCCATAACTTACATTCAACGGAATGCTAACGTTTTACGCATACACAAGTTTAAGATACACATTAAGGTTAAGGACACTGGCAGGCAAACTACTTTTGTCATGTTTAATGGAGTTGCGGAATAAGTTCTTGATACTTCTGCCCACAAGTTTGTTAACCGATTATCCATAAGTGAGACTCTTGTACTGTCCCAGATTCTCACTCTTTGCCAGATGGACTTTGTCTTCAAATTAAAATTGAGCTATTTCAATTTGAAAGAGGGGCTGGAAAGCTACACACTCACAAAAGTGTTCCATATGAAGAATTAGAATTGCAACACCGCCTAAACAAAGAGAAAAAGGTAAAGTGGTACTGTGTTATTAAGCTTGTAATACATATTCTCCAAAAAGGTACAGCAATCACCTTCTGGACAATCCGCTTAACATACATCATCATTAATATTTGATTGGATTTTTACCTACAGGGAAAAGAGAAAGTGGAAGATTCACCTGAGCAAACAAACTGTAATGTGGGTGGATCAAACACAGACAACTCAAAAGAAATTCTTATTGGAGGGGAGGCTTCCACTTAAAAAAAAGAGTTTATTCGAGAAAGTTGAAGAAGAGACAGAGCAAAGAGAAAGTGGAAGATTCACCTGAGCAAACACACTGTAATACGGGAGGATAAAAAACAGACGACTCAAAAGAAATTCCTATTGGAGGGGAGGCTTCCACTTCAAACAAAAGAGTTTATTCGAGAAATTCGAAGAAGAGACGGAACTTATTCATAGACGACAACGAAGAAAGTGATGTAGACACCATAAAACCGGCATAGTAGAGTGTTTACTTATGCTAGGGACCTTAATATGATTTGCTTTGATCAAGTAGTGTCTTTTTTCTTAGTTCGGAAACTTTTCATGTCCAACAATGGCTAATAGTATATCATATGTTGATGATGATTGTTATGGTAGGGGATTCTGTTATATCTACTACCAGAAAATCTTTCCCTATTACATGTACATGTCTATAAAAGTTATGTTGTTTATGTAACATATGTCCATCCACATTCATGGTCTTAAAGTTATATGATCCCATGTACCCCTACTCACCAGGTTGTGAATAACTCATTCAAGCAATGACATTTTAAAATTCTAGAACAACAAACATATTACACCGCAACATTACATACCTCTAACTGAGAATATCAGTTTTCATTTAAATTTTCTTACTATAATGACACTTTGTTCGTAGTAATTTCTGTGTAGCCGTACAATAAATGCACTAATAAAAAATCATATTCGACTAATTTAGCTAATATAAATCGGTCTGTCTCCCAATTAATACATCCACATATCCAAAAAGATTTACCCAGTGGTTATAAAAACACGTATTCATAAATTGGTTCCCTATATACTTCTCATATTCATGGGATGCTGGAAACATAGTGCAAACTTTAACAATAACATACAATACTATGGAAATACCTATAAAAATAATTGAGGTGTTTGAATATAAAAAATCAAACATTTC
The DNA here is from genome assembly GCA_016801875.1 of Solanum sitiens. Classification (NCBI taxonomy): domain Eukaryota; kingdom Viridiplantae; phylum Streptophyta; class Magnoliopsida; order Solanales; family Solanaceae; genus Solanum; species Solanum sitiens. The sequence goes on along the minus strand of JABWTJ010000185.1, from coordinate 1,595,472 downwards.
AAAAATGTAAAGTGGTTTCTTTATGCACTTTATAGAATACTTAGCCTTGGTATTAAAAATATATGTACTCATAGAAATCATTTTCTTACCATCATATACTGACTTTGAAATCTCACATCGCTGCTCCCTTATCTTCTCTAATACATTTTTAGTTTGGTTCTCTCTATTTCAATTCTTTCATCCCTCCATGTGAAAAACAAACGTAATATAACAACAAATTAATGAATAAAAACAGTAATGTAACGCGTCATACCCGAACAATGTTTTCTCCTACATATATTTTACCTGTTGTTGGGAAACATATTTTGTGAGTTTGCCAATTAAATCAAACAACAACATGTGGTCAATATTAGTACGAAGAATTTATTTGGTTGGTCATTGATGAAATTTCAAAATATATCATTATTTTGGTTAAAAATGAAATTTTCACCACCAATCTTTCACAATCAATAGTAATTGTAAGCCATTTCTCAATCTTGCAGGAAAAAGTTATGCAAACTTTGGCCTTTTACCTCTGGCTCTATTATATTAGTTTAACTAACCACAACACTAATGTGCCTATTGAATTATGAGGCAAATAGTTATGGTTAACGCACTCAAACCGAATGAATTAAATTGGCGGCGTTGGAAAGATAACTCAGAGATCTTTCCTATGATATCTTGTAGCACACATAACTCATCCTGTAATAGGATTTATCGTCGTTTGAAATTGACCCAAAACTCAAAATATGAGACTTGTGCCGGCGATCGCTCTAACCATTTTTCTAAGTGTTGGTCGACGTTTCGAAACGACGCCCTGTCGATCAACACACGCCCCGTCGATTATGTCTCGTGGTTGCACACTGCCTAGGCAGTGTTGCCTCTAACATGCAAGGATCCTCCCCAAGGGCCCTTGGTTGGTCCTTGGGGAGTCGTACCTGGATGTTTCGACCATGAAACAACTTTAACACATGTTATACACATTTCCACTAAATTTCATGAATTTCTGACTCCTAAAAGTTAGTCAAATAGGCTTAGGCACACTAGTACCACCTAGAACTAGTTTCCGGACGTCATGGACGTTCTTGGACGTTTTGAATTCTAAATTTCATAAATGACTTATAAACATTAAAATAGGCCTTAAAACAGTGTCTAGACCTTATGACACTTATGTTAGGCTTTAAGATACGTCTTGGATTTTGGAAGTGTTACATTATCCCCCCCTTATAACATTCGTCCCTGAATGACACTAGCAGCCCAACAAACAACAATACAAGACAACACAAATCATATCATTTCAGAAGGCAATTCAAAACTTCAATTACCTTACATAAGGCTCAAACATTTCATTATGAGTAATGTTCTTCTCACAACAACAACATGATCTCAACATGCTTTATATGAGTCAATTAAGCCAAAGTTCAACTTATCAACATGCTACATAACTTTTCATAAATACTCACCATGTCAAAATGCACAACATAACTCAAACAAACCAAAAAGGCAAAATTTCAAGTTTAATGCACCATTCACTTTAAGTCAGTGTAACTTCAAAAAAATGCACCTTTTTGCAAAACTTCACAAAAAATCAAAGCAACCTCAATTTTAATCATTATTTTTTAGTATTAGTAAGAACTAATAACCATAGTCATCAAATAGATGAGGGTAATGGGACTTCATGTTGGCCTCGGCCTCCCATGTTGCACCCTCAACTAGATGATTCTTCCATAACGCCTTTACGGAAACCACCTCTTTGTTTCTCAACTTTTTTACTTGCCTATCAAGGATTTGAACCGGAACTTCCTCATAAGAGAGGTTATCCTTGACACCAAGACCCTCAATAGGAAGAATAGACTCGGGATCAACGATACACTTCATTAACATAGAAACATGGAAAACCAGATGAACCAAAACCAATTCATTAGGCAACCTCAATTCATAGGCAACCTTACCAACCATTTGCAAGATTTAATAGGGACCCACATAACGAGGACTTAACTTCCCTTTAATGCCAAATGTAACCACCCCTTTCATTGGTGAAATTTTTAGATACACTTTATCACCTTCTTCAAACTCCAAATCCCTTATCCTATGATCGGCATAAGACTTTTGCGACAATAGGCCACTTACAACCGGTTCCTTATGATATGAACTTTCTCCAAAGTCTTATAAATCAAATCGGGACCAAGAAGCGAAGGCTCACCCACTTTAAACTATCAAATAGGAGACCTACACCTCCTACCATACAAGGCTTCATAGGGCCATGGAAATGGATGAATGAAAACTATTATTATAACCAAACTCCACCAAAGGCAAATGCTTATCCCAATTTCCCTTTAAATCAATAATACAAGCCCTAAGCATATGCTCAAGGGTTTGAATAGTATGTTCCGCTTGACCATCCGTTTGGGGATGAAAAGCGGTACTCAACTTCACCTTAGTACCAAACCCTTCTTGGAATGACCTCCAAAACCTAGATGTGAATTGTGCACCCCGATCCGATATGATGGATAACGGAATACCATGGAGACACACTATCTCATCTATGAAGATCCTAGCATAATCTTCCGCTGAATAAGTAGACTTGACGGGAATAAAGTGAGCGGACTTGGTCAACCTATGCACAACCACCCATATAGAGTCATGTTGCTTTTAAGTCCGAGGTAAACCCACTACAAAATCCATATTAATGTCTTCCCACTTCCAAGTAGGAACTTGGATTTCTTGTAGCAAGCCACCCGACTTTAGATGTTCGGCTTTCACTTGCTGACAATTTTGACACTTAGAAACAAATTCCGTTATGTCCTTCTTCATACCTTCCCACCAATATACTTTCATAAGGTCATGGTACATTTTTGTTGAACCCGGATGAATGGAGTAGCGAGACCCATGGGCTTCCTTAAGGATCCGGTTCCTCAACTCATCTACCATGGGAACACACAATATTCCTTGGCACCTTAAAATACCATCCCCCCTAGGGAGAATGCCTCATTAAGCTTGCCAAGGACCAATTTCTTGAACTCCATCAATGATTTATCAAGGTGTTGTTTGGACTTCACCTCAACTATCAATGATGACTCGGAGTTATTATGAACCATGAACCCAACATTCGGAGAATTTTCCAACCTCACGCCCAACCTAGCCAACCTATGAACATCTTTCACTAGGTCTTTCTTGGCTTCATCTATATGAGACACACTACCCATAGTCATACGACTTAGAGCAGCCACAACCACATTGGCATTGTCGGGGTTATAGAAGACACTCATGTCGTAATCTTTCAACAATTCTAACCAGCTTCATTGTCGGAGATTCAACTCCTTTTGGGTAAACACATATTTTAGACTCTTATGGTCGGTATAGACATCAACATGGACACCATACAAGTAATGCCTCCATATTTTCAAGGCAAATACCACTGCCGCTAACTCAAGATCATGAGTTTGATATTTTCGCTCATGCACCTTAAGTTGCCTGGAAGCATAGACTATCACCTTCCCGTGTTGCATAAGCACACACCCCAAACTCACTCGGGATGCATCACAATACACAACAAAAACCTTTGTACCTCCGCTAAGGTAAACACCAGAGCGGAGGTAAGCCTATCTTTCAAGGTTTGGAAGCTATATACACATGCCTCCGACGACTCAAACTTCTTACTCTTTTAGGTCAAAGTAGTCAAGGGAGATGCAATGGACGCAAAACCATCCACAATCCTCCAATAGTAACCCGCTAGACCCAAGAAGCTCCTAATGTCGGTTGGAGTCAATGGTCTAGGCCAACTTTTCACCGCTTCCGTTTTTCTTGGATCAACCTAAACTCCTTCACTAGAGATGATATGACCAAGAAATGTCACCGACCTCAACCAAAACTCACATTTGCTATACTTGGAAAACAATTGATGTTCTTTAAGTACTTGCAACACCACCCTCAAATGGTTCATGTGATCACACTCATTTTTCAAATATACCAAGATGTCGTCAATGAAGACAATGACAAATGAATCTAGATTACTTCGAAACACCCTATTCGTTAGGTCCATAAACGCCGTTGGAGCATTTGTGAGACCAAAGGACATTACTAAGAATTCATAATGACTATCCTCACCTCTCACCCTAAGATGGTGATACCCCGACCTCAAGTCAATATTAGAAAAGTATCTTGCCCCTTGAAGTTGATCAAACAAGTCGTCAATCCAAGGGAGATGATACTTGTTCTTAATAGTGACCTTATTGAGTTGGCGATAATCAATACACATTCATAAGAACCCATCCTTCTTCTTCACAAAGAATACCGGAACACCCAATGGAGAAATACTAGGTATAATGAAGCCTTTGTATAGTAAATTTTCGAATTGAGCCTTCAACTATTTCAATTCGGCCGGAGCAATCCGATAAGGAGGAATTGAAATGGGATTTGTATCCTCTAGTAAATTGATACCATAATCAATTTCCCATTCGGGAGGAAACCGGTAAGATCATTAGAAAAGACCTCCGGAAATTCACTCACTACGGGGACCCACTCAATGGGAGGAATTTCGGAGTCTAAATCTTGTACTCTTACAATATTGTATAGACAAACTTTAGAGATTATTTTGCATGTTTTTAGACAATATATGATACGATCTCTAGGAATATAATTTCCCCCCTTCCATTCTACAACGGGTTCATTTGGAAAGTTAAACTTCACCACCCTTGTCCTACAATCAATATAGGCAAAGCAAGCATGCAACCAATCCATACCCAAAATGACATCAAAATCAAGCATATCAAGTTCTACTAGTTCAACATAAGAAACTCTATTGGGCAACATTATTGAACAATTTCTATACACCCTTTTTGTAACAATCGACTCACTCAATGGAGTAGATACTATAAAAGGTTCATGCAAAATATCGGGCAAATGTCAAACTTTTTGTCTACTAGAGGGGTAACAAATGATAAAGTAGCACCGGGATCAAGTAAGGCATATAAATCAACAGAGAAGACTTTCAACATACTGGTCACTATGTCAGGATAGGTCTCTTTCTCACCCCAAGAGAGGAGAGCATAAAAGCGGTTCTTCTTGGGAGCCTCATTTGAAACACTTGCTTGAGCTTGACGACTACCCTTGTCTTGACCCCTCACATTGGGACAATCCCTAACCTTGTCCCAATTTTACCACAACCAAAACAATTGCTCGTACCAACCAAGCATTCACCAAAATGACCCTTTCCACACTTGTCACATGTAGGCTTCTCATTTGGTGAGTTTCCACTCCTTCCCTTTTGAGCTCTAGATTTAGAAACCTTATCATCACAATCTTTAGGGAACTTAGATGGAACTTGATTAGAGAAACTCTTCTTGAACTTAGGCTTGTCTTGAATTTCAAGCCTATTCTTAGAAGAACCTCCATCAAAAGATCTAGCCCTCTTGGCATCTCTACTCTTTCTCTTATCCCTTGTCTCTTCCTCATGTTTGGCATGCACCATAAGGCGAGAAATGTTCATGTTGTCATGTAGCATAGCCGAATGACACTCCTCTTGCAAATCATTCGACGCCCCCGTCACAAAGCGACTCATTTCATCTCTAGGATCGTAAACAAAATAAGGAGCATATTCTGACAATTTAGTGAATTTCAAGGAGTATTCATGAACACTCATACCTCCTTGGCGAAGGTTGATGAACTCCACCACTTTAGCTTCCCTCATCTTCCTAGGAAAGAACCGCTCAAGAAAAGCCTTCTTGAATATCTCCCAAGTCACCGGACCACCTCATAATGGCCTATTATCCCTCCATTGGACATACCATGCTTGAGCAACATACTTGAGTTAATAAGTGGCTAACTCGACCTTCTCACTAGTGGACAACCCCATAGCCAAGAGTATTTTGTAGACTTCATCAACGAACTCTTGGGGGTATTCTTCAACCTTAGACCCGTAGAACGTAGGAGGGTTCATCCTAGTGAAGTCCCTTAGACGAGAGGCCATGGTAGCAACTTGTTGATTTGGATGGGGTACAACCTCTCGGTTAGCTTGGGCCGTCATAGATTGGGCTTGAACAGTGGCGGCTTGTGCTTGAGTAGTGATGGCTTGGGACATTTGAAGAAGAGCCGTCCTTAGATTCTCATCTGTCAAAAGAGGAGGATCGACTGGAGCTTGGTCATCATTCCCACCTTTATCAAGAGAAGGAACTTGATCACCACGGGGAGGAGCTCCCGCATTGGTTATCTCCTCTTCAAGCCTTCGTGCCGCATTCCTTCGAGTATTCATTTCCTATAATCACAACAATATGATTAGGTACAAAATCACACCATAAGTATACTCTAATGTCACGATATTGGATTTCCAAAAAAGTGAGAGTTTCCTAGGAATCACGTAAGTTCCTATCCTTAAGTGTGGCGCGCTTCACAATTATGAACATAAACTTACATAGACGTGGTTGAGAGAGACATTGACTCAAACATAACTCAGCCTCATGCTATGATACCAAGTTTGTCACATCCAAGTTTAACCCTAGACGCAACCGGTGTCGTCATTCTCTTTGAGGACTAAAACTAGCCTCTTAGTTTACATCATTACATTCATATGCCAAATTTAGGGGGAAATTTAAAACTTTTCATTACTTCTACTTGGAGGTTTACATAGACCTCTACATACACATAACATATATATATATATCGAGTATACATAAACCCTTCGTATAGGAAGGTTACATAAACTTCTACTTTTATTGCACATAAATATATATATAAGATAGAACATAGTCTTAAAGATTGTCTCATCTCATAACCATCTAAATGATCATAGCAATTTGGGCATAGCCCTACATCAATGTAAAGAAGCCACATATAGGCTTATACAAATCGTACTCAAATAAAAATAGAAGGAACATAAGAGTCCTTAGAACTAAAACAACATAAGCTCGATATTGGCATCTCCCTCAAAAAGTCAGGACGTACCCACTTGGATGGTAGAGAATATCCAAGTCTTCTTCAAGTTGTCTCGAATGAGCCTTCAACGACCGGGACCTAAAATGTTTGGGAAAGGGGAGAAAATTGGGTTAGTACGCCACTTGTACTATGTATGAGACCATATGCACACATACCTTTAAATCATGCTAATAAAAGTACATTTCATAAAATATGCACTTTTCATTTAAAATCCTTATGCACATTCAACAAGACCATACCAATCAATATTGCATACTCCTTAAGTCATAGGCATGTACATTAAAAAGACTACAACATCAAGTATAGTTAAGTCAACCATACATATCATATAAGTAACTACATATTCAATGTAACTTTATCATCAAGTCATATTAACAATAAGCATGAATAAGAGTACCTTCCAACATAACCAAAGCAAGACAACTAACCATGAACCCTATCAAGTCAACAAGTGCAATGACCAAGTAAAGCCCCATAACCTTACTAAATCAAGTAAACCAACAAGAATCATGACTAACATCCTACTTCACATAACATAAAATTTAAGAGCACATATTATCTTACTTTAACCAAATAGACAAACATCTATACATAAGTGAAACTAATCATCATATAGTATCAATAATATGCAAGTTCATCATATACATGTCATATAGCATTATAGGCAAATTCATACATAAGGACATCTTCCCAAGACTCCCCTCAAGGCTAACTAGTGCAATGCTTAGGTAGAGTCCCATACCCCTACCTAGACTAAGGTAAACCCCTTAGGTCATCTTTGTTAGACTTCAATCCTTTAGTTCATTGTACCTTTTGGGAACATCTTGCCCTAACCGACATAGACCACATGATATAGTGTGGAATCCGGTTTCACAAGGCCCTACACCGAAGGAAGGCGGACTACTTGCCAAGGTAGTACCAAAACATAAAACATAGCAATTACGTGGATCCAGTAGCTAGTATTCCTATGGGGGCAACATAGTTTATGAACTAGGAGATATAATCTGGAGCCTCTTTATGCAACATGAATTGTAGTCTCCAATCTCAAGAGTACATTAGTGCTCCTACCTTCCCTATGTGGGAAGGGACACTCCTCAATCTAGTTCGAATGGTGCTAAGCTAGAGTCCCTTTTTGAAATGTCTTTAAGACTTTATTATCAATCATAGCTTATTTTAGGTCATAGGGTCTAACCCTTGTATAACATCATCATCATCATCATAGTTCAATAAGAATTGCATGAGTATAAGTCCTTTCATTACAATTCATATAGGTGAGGTTAGCACATTTACATATTCATTCATGATAAGATACATTGCTAGTCATCAACATCCTTATAACATTTCATCTTAATCAACCTCACAACCATAGTCAAGACATTTCAATTCAACATCATACCACCCTATAAATCCTAATCAAGGAATACTCCAACACAACATCATGACTTAATCACAATTAACCATAGTTTGAAGTAAAGTATAAGGATCACAAGACTTACCAAGTCTCCTTCATAGTTCATCATAAAGGTCTTACCATCAACCCATAACTCAACCCAATTATGGTAGTAACATCATCACAAATGATAACCAATATAATAACAAGGCCAATTGCATCACTAGAACACAATTCAACACTAGATCATAACTTAAGACAAGATACTTAGGTCAATTTCACAATATACTTCATAACCTAAATAAATATCTCAAGAACTAGCATAATAGACCTAGAATTCATATTAATATATTCATAATAACATCATAGGATAGTAATTTAATCAATAACCAAGTCAATTGAATGAACATTATACAATACATGTAAAGATCACAACCTAGGGTTAAGGGTTGAGGATCATCTTCTAAAATCTAAACCAAACAATCAAGATATATAACAATTAGGTTATAATTCATGTTAATCTACCCATATTATCCAATATAAAACATAAACAAACCAATTCACAACATAATTTTCAAGATGGAGAAGAACCCACATGAAAACCCAACTTTTGAAAATACTTTGAAGGAACCCTCTGAGGAAAAAAGTATCAAAGGTGAATTCGATCCCATACCTCAACGTTTGATAAAGATTTGATGGTGAAATAGTCCCTTTTCATCCCCCAAATCCCTCCCCTAGCTTTTCTTCAATGGTGTCTTCCAATAGAGAGAGAAAGAAGAGAGAAGGAAGAGGATTTGTTTTGAGAGTTGTGTTTAGACTAATTGGGTTGGGGTCTTTATATGGGGGGTTAAATGACTTAATTAGACTCCCTGTAACCCCTAACTAATGACCTAATCCCTTAATTAATTAGTTAGGAATAAGTTAAAAACGTGCAAAAATTACAGACCCCATCGACGAGACCACGATCGACGGATCGTAGGTCCATCGACGGGCAAGCCTCCCTCTGTGCAGCACAATCGTAGTTTTGGTAAGAGACTTGTGCAGGGTAGGGCTCCAACAATTTTTCTAAGTGTTGGTAGATAGTTGGCAACGACACCCCGTCGATTAACACACCCCCGTCGATTGTGTCTCGTGGTTGCACACTGCCCAGGCAGTGTTGCTTCTAACGTGCAAGGGTCCTCCTCACGGGCCCTTGGTTGGCCCTTGGGGAGTCGTACCCAGATGTTTAGACCATGAAACCACTTTAACACATGTTATACACCTTTCCAGTAAATTTTGTAAATTTCCGACTCCTAAAAGTTAGTCAAAAAGGCTTAGGCACGCTAGTACCTCCTAGAACTAGTTTCCGGACGTTATGGACGTTCTTGGACGTTTTGGTTTCTAAACTTCATAAATGACTTATAAACATTAAAATAGGCCTTAAAACAGTGTCGACCTTATGACACTTATGTAAGGATTTAAGACACGTCTTGGATTTTCGAAGTGTTACAAAAATGGTTGAATATGTAAACATGATCTAAACTTAGGTAGTCTTAAGGATTAATTAGGTAATCTTGAAAAGTTCAATCATGGACGTTATCTTCTTGATTTACTTAATCAAGTCTTTTGATAGCCTTTGGAAGGAGAATGTCATATTATATATATGTGGTTGGGTTAAGTGAGAATGATTCTATTTTAGGTAGTCTATAGGATCTCTTAAGTGTGTGTGTAAGGGATTGTATGGGCGTCGCTTCACAACTCACTCAAGTGAGACTTAGAATCACCTTTGGTAGAATAATCTCATGTTCATATGTTTAATGTCTTGTAAGTGTGTTGATCTCATTATAGGTTGGTTTAAGGATCATTTAGGTGTGCCTAAAGAGGTTGTATGGGCGGTCTCTCTTTATCTTACTTAAGTGAGTCTTAAGATAGCTTGTAGTGAGGTAAGTACATACTAGAAGGTGTCTTAGGTGAAGGTAAGTAACTTCACTGTAACAGTGAAGAACTTCACTGTACAGTGAGATGAAGTTACTGTAAAGTGCTTCCAAAAATATGATAAATGGTTTAAGTGTTTCCTTATGTGTTTCTAAGTTGATAAATGTTGTTCTTATGATTATGATATGATTTTTAAATGAAAAGATGCATATTTCTAATAAACTTCCGTTTTCATGATTTTATGCATAATGCCATAATTAGTACAATTGTTTGTACTAACTCCATACTTTTGTTTATCTCTAAAGGTGTAGGTGAAAGGTGAGAAGGATCCTGAAGGAGAGCTTGGATTCTAGAGTCATTCAAGCAAAGTTGAAGTATGTCCTCAATTTACTTGAGGGCATACATATATGTCTTTTATTTCGAAGTATTGTAATAGATTACGTATTTCTATATTAGTATTGCATGGGCCATGTCCCAAAGTATTCTCGTGTCTAAGTTTGATGAGATTGAGACTTAGTATTTCCTATGATTTTATATGAAAGAGATTTTAAAGACTATGAAATGTTTTGTGAAAAGTTATAATTCCGCACTATTTTTCATTATGTATATGCGATGAACGATACGGAAAGGGCTTGTACAAGACCTCCGAGAGGTCAAGTACGCCGGTTGCAAATCCGAGATTGGCTCTAACTTCTAGGGCCTGGTTTCGGGATGTGACAAACATTATACATTAGATAAACAAATATTAATGTATACATATCTTTGTACATCTTGATACAAGAAGAAAAATTAAAATTTAATCAATCTAAAACCTAAATTTATATGAACCTTTGGACTTATTATTGAGGTCATACTCATCAATTAAAAATAATGTAAATATATTTAATCTCTCACCCAAAAAGAGTAAAAAAATGTTGTTTGTTTTTACCCTACCTTGTTATCCATTCAAGTCTAATGTATGAAATCATTATATTTCTCCTTCGTTAAAGCAAGTAAGATTACACAAATATCAAATATTACAAGGTTGAAAGCACTAATACAACAATCGACAAAATGTTATTCTCGAAGGTTACTTATATTTTTAGGAAATAAACATGCAATAATAGAAAAAATATGAAACCGATAAGTCAAACTCAGTTGCAAAATAAATTTGATAGGTGGCAATAAGAATCAAACAAATTCACTATTTTATAACACTGTAGTCATGATACTTGTGTAAGTAAAACTCAAATTTAGGCTTATCTGCAATATCAATTGAAGGCCAGAAAGAATTTTCCTTATGATCTGGCGAAAACTAAAATAAATATCTTGAAATATATAAAAGTATGGCAACATTAAGTTTAACAACTTACTAAATACATATTTATTTACAAATAAAACAAAAAACTTATAATATCAATCTCAAATTGTAGTGTCAATTCAGAAATTCACGTGACAGATAATTACCTTTTCATTCACAAAAATATTACGATCCAATCCACATGTCATACAAAATTGTTGCTTTGAGAACTCAACTTTATAAACCCTCGAATAAAAAGTGTAACGAACGGTTTCCATCCTTATAAAAATGCCAACGAGGGAAAAATCTGGGTCGGAAAAACTTTTTTGTTGTATTTGTATTTTCCCAACCTTATCTAAATTTGGAGGAAATCAGAGTCATCAAGGCGTAGGGAAATATGGTAGCAATCGGGTATAGTAAATATGTATTCAATTGCATTATTGGTTAGATAACTCCTTAAGAAATCTGTACAACTTTTACATAATTGAATTTGGATAAGTAGATCTCCAGGAATCGATCTTCGCATTAAGGTTATTTTTCTTAGCGTAGTTGGCTAAGAGAATGTTGTAAAAAGGGCGAATCGAATTTTTTAAAAAATGATTCTGTCCCAATTTGTGACACTGTAGCGAGAATTGTGCTGCTATAGCGGGATGGGCACCGCTGTAGCGTACGAGACGGGAATTGAAATTGTGGTATTTTAGGATTTTTCAAATGAGAGCTCACTGGTCCAAAAGAATGGGAGGGGTGCCACTTTAGTGGGTCAGGGGCAAATTAAGTCTCAAATAAAACCCCAAAATGACCTTATTTGACACATTTCGACTTTGAGAGGTAAAGAACGACCCCAGGCTATTCCAACTGGTTTTCCACCATTATTGAAGCTGAAGGTAAGCTTTTCACTTCGCGAATTCACTTTTCTATCCTTAAAATGTAATAGAATGGGTAAATATTGATGGGGAAGGGTTTCTTGATAGTTTTTATGGAGTAGTTAACCCTAATTTTACTAAGTTGGGAACATGAGTTTGATCTAGGTTTCATAGAATTGTTCATAATCCGGGTACTTAGCGATCTTGTGTTGATTCCCATGGTATTGTGATTGTTTGTAGACCAAGAACAAGTGGAAGGAATCCGTAAAGGGAAGGATCAAGTCTCTTAGCGTTTCAAGCTTGTTTTGACGTAGGCGATGGTTATGATTTCATGATTGTGTGATGTTTGCATGTTTTTCATCTATTACGATACTTGTATGTATACGAATTTTGTAATATTGATCACACTTGCTGTAAAAGAGATAGAGGAATGATGTAGCCATGAAATCATTACGTAAATGTATGATCTTGATGATGTACTTGTGATTTTGATTGTGATGTGTGAATGGGGATCAGATTTCCACGTTCCGGCAAGCTAACTAGGATCAATTGCCACGATCCTGCATAAATTTTGATCGGTTGCCACGTTGTGACATACTTTTTTTATCGGATTTCCACATTTTTGCAAGCTAACTATTTGTGTTTAGGTTCCGTGAGAGGACCAATGATGTGTTAAGCATGTGAAATAAGTTGTTGAATTGTCTTGTTGATAATGTTGTTTATGTTGATATATATGCTTGTGATTAGAATGTTGATCGACCTGTTTATATTGCACTAATGGTATAAAGGTGTGATCTTACCAATATATAGTGGTTGTGTACTGATTGTGCATATACTCTTATTTTTGTTGATTACAGGGCATCTTCAAGGGTGAGCCGCATCTTTTGGGCTTCCATGGATTTTTCCTTCATCTATGTCCACCATTTGTAGAATAAGACTATTTGATTAGTTAGTTGAATAGTACAATAGTATTCTCTTACTTACACTTGGATATCGTTCAATAGTTTTGGTACATTGACAATAGGTTTATCTTCCAAAAATTTTAGTGTTAGATCTTTTGTTTTGTAATGGAACTTTGCTTTTAGTTATTTAACTTGCTTCCGTCACTTAAATGCCTAAACTTTAGAATAATTGCTTTAGCTTGATAGTAGTTGTCACGACCGGGGTCTAGACCCTGGTCAAACCGGCGTCGTTGACCTCTCAGAGGTTGCAGACAAGCATACATACGTCATCATTACATTGAATAGGTTAATTTTAGCGGAAAATTTAAAACTTTTGTTTGCTTTGAAGTACACATAGACTTCATAGTAAGAATTACATTGTATCACATCAGTTCACCACAACCATCTACTAATGAGATATTCAAATGAAGGAAATAGTTCATAACTGCATAAATATAAAGTTGTCAAAATTGCACCAATACAACGTCCGAAATAAGTAAGAAAGAAATGCTAGTGGAACACTCTCCACTAGCTCATGCCTACGTCTATGCTATAAAATAAAATATAAGCATCCTCAAAAGCATGAGGGCCTACCAAGTCCGGATGAATGCTCCACATCCGGATAGCTTCAACGTAGTCTCGTAAGCTCTAGCGCCCACCTGCACCTGCACCTAAAAGTAGAGTATTGTATGGGATTAGTACACACTTGTACTAAGTATGGGTGTATGAAAGTACACACAAAGGACATGCATGATTAAGGAAAGCTCTCTCCTAACGATATGAGTTATGGAAAGCCCAGTCAGTTGGACTTGCCAAATCGGATTAGGAAAGTCATGCTATGAGAGTAACATGCATCATCATTCTTTTCATATTGCACACAACACATAACATATTTCATATAGCACATACATATAACGCATATCATTCGTTCATATGCCATGATACCTTGGAATCATGGACTTAACATTAGGACTTCGCAAAATGAGGGTTCAACATATGGCACCTCAACTAGGGAGCCTTCTTTAGCAAACACAGAGTCTGCTTCATTTATTCATACATACTTCACTTTCATTCGTTTCATTCATTCATAGGCTGGTACAAACACCAGCTATACCTAGGATGTTGTTTAAGACTCTCATCGGGTTCACTGTGCAATGATCGAACGACCTAGTGTCATTACTTTAGTCTAGTTCACCTCTTGATTATCCTAACAAAACACCTTTGGTATCATTCATTTCATTTTGTGCATTACTGAGGCTGGCCTCATTCTTTCTTTGGGAACTTTAACTTTAACCGACATATATCATGTGAGCTCCATGAAATCTAGTGTCTACCCCACACCGAAAAGAGGTGGAATCACCGGCCAAAGTAAAACCAAAACATGCTAGCGTATATAGGGAATTGAACCCTGCTAGATCCCTATGTTGGCTGCATAGGTTCTAAGACTAGGAGATATAAGGAGACCCATACCCGCCTAAATGGACAGTCTCATCTCATGAGATTTACACGAACCTCTGCTTTCCTGAAAGAAGGAATCGCGACTCATAGCTAGCCTATCGGTGCTCCGTATAAAGTTCCATTACATTCATCTCATACATCATAGAAGTTGGCTTCTAGCATTTGGGCATCATTGCTCATTAGATGATTTCTCATCTCATCATTAGTATTAAGTGTGTATTGATCTCAATACTTTCATTAGAGTGTTTCTTAGAGAGTGGTCTCTTCATTAACTTTACACTCTCATAGGTTAGTACGTTATTGGTAACACTTACTTAGGCTCATCTGAGATTGATCTCGTCTTTCACATTAGCCTCCTATCATGTTGTCACCACATTCATTAACTTTAGCATATTAGCTCATCATAATTACTCACCTTTTTTACGTGATTGTTCATTTCATTATATGCCAATGCAGTTGGCCTTTTAGTGTGTTTCACACCATTACTTAACCCTCCTGGGGTCACATCAATTCATCACATACATCTTAGGTTCACTTACTTTTAACGTACGCTGGACTTATGAACCCATACGTAAAAGCCACGAGGCTTCATTCCTAATTCGTCTAAGTGACTTATACTTACCCAAGATTATATGGTACAAGACTTATGCATCTTATAAGTATGACAAGGTCTCAATTTCAATTTCTAGAGGCAGCATTCATTAAGTATTTAATCACGTAAGACTTATGTATCAATACGGAATTGGGCAAGGGAACCCGATTTCGAATCTCTTGTATAACACTTAGTCTTTTTTATAAATTTTTTATTTAGAATTCTCGGCTTGGAGACCCGAGATCGAATCCCCACACCTACACTTCCTTTCTTTCTTTTATTCACTTTGTCTTAAACATCTCGGCTTGGGGACCTAAGATCGAATCCCCATACCCACATTTCTTTTATTTTCTTTCTTTCCTTAATTTTTCCGTTTAGACCGAGAGGATGTGGGATCGATCCCCTACAACCTCATTTTTCTTTTTTTAATTTTTCTCCTAACTTCCTTATCTATCCGAGAGGTTGTGGGTTCGATCCCCACACACCTCATTTTATTTATCTTCCCTTTTTATTTTATTTCTTAACCAGCCTTACCCCATATCGAATCCCCCTCACCTCACTTTAAATATTAAATTTTTCAGCAGCCTTCATATAGTGAGGTTTCGGGTTCAATCCTTGATGACCTCACTTAGTTTATTATTATTTTTAAATCTCCAATTCTTCAAGTAACTTAGCCGAAACCAAATTTCCAGCAATTCTGGACATTTGATCACGCTTTCCAGTCCATTTCCTCAACATTTAATATGGTAGATTTTAGGACAATTCATTGGACATTTCGTACGTTTATTTTGTGCATTTTCGTGGTTACATTTGATCAAGAGGTTTCACTCAATTCAGCAACATTACACCACTTATGAACGTCACGATTTACTTCAAGTAATTGCATATAAAATACAAGAATTTAACATGCATGTTACACACTTCAACCCGTGACCAAAGTCACGACATACACAATGCACACACACGTTTAACACATAGTTTCGGAAAGCATGCTTATTACTCACATAAATCCGAACATACATAAATGAACAAAATCATCACAAAAACACATCACATCTCTAAATTCTACCAACAAAACATACCCAACCTACAAAATCGATGGGAGCTAGTGATAGGGACATGCAACGGGGAACTTTCCTAGTTTTCGGATTATAATTCGACTGAATCCTAGGGGTCTCTTGGGAAAGGTACCTAGAGGAAAAAAATCCATACCTTTTGTCGATCAACACCCTCCAAATGTTATTCTATAAAAAAATTTAAAAATTATGCTATTTTTATGTCAATGCGATGAATGATGTCTAAGGGCTTTTACGAGACCTCCGAGAGGTCAAGTACGTCGTGTTACTTCTAGTGGTTGCTCCCATGTCGTGACAAAATTGGTATCAGATCCAGGTTTTGAGAATGGTCTTTAGGTTTCAAAGTCTCATAATGCCACGTCTAGTATAGTCTAGTTCATCGGTGTGAGTCGCGACATATCTATGAACGAGAGGCTATAGGACGATAAAAGTTTCACTTTCTTCACTACTATTGTGTTGTTCCATAGAGCTTAATCAATACGATCTCTCTCTTATGTTTCCTTGTCTTCTGGTCTTTTAGATGTGATTTCTTGGAAGGAATGATATCTCAAGGCTTGAGGGAGAAAAGGTGAGTTTTGATACTTATTATGATTTTGTGACATGATGAGTATATTTGAAGGTGAATTTGGATGTTATTGTTGTGATTCCAATTATGGATATATGTGACCTATGAGGGTTGAGGTTATATGTTCAGAAGTTATGTAATGATATAGTTCTTGCTTGTTAAAGAATTATTTTGGTTGAATGGAGCCCCCTTTGGAATGATAGTTGATTTATGATTATAAATAATTATAGTATAATGTTATAGCATAGGCTTGAAATGTTTAGGACAAATGTGGTAAATAGTGAAATGTGAAGGTTGCCCTTGTTATATGAGTAATGCTTCATAGTTGTTCTTGTGTGGATTGGAGCCTTTTGTATAGGCTTGCTCCTAGGAGGCGAAGGTAGTGTGTTTACTTTCTAAGGAATTGTGAAGTATGATAGTTAATGGCTGAACCCATATGACTAGTTGATTTGTTCCCTTATGAACCTATCCTAAGTGTGGGAAAAAAGGGAATAAGGGGTTTTGTTCCATCAGTTGGAATTATGTTTTGCCCTATGGTTGACTTAGAGGGTAGTATATACCCCTTAACTCATAGGGAGAAGAAGAGAACTTATGTTGACCTACTTTAAAGTGGTTAGTTCTCTTTTAAGTTTGATTCTACGTATGGCCATTTTGGATAATGCTTAGATTGTACCTAGGCATGTTTGGTTGGAATGTTCAACAAAAGGTGAAGATCCTTGTAGGCTTAAATCCGGAACAACTTACCTTGTTATGACTTGGTGGTAGAATGTGCTAAAATATGGAATTACCTTTTGTATTCATGGTGTAGTTAAGGCCTCATGTGGTTGGGTAGAATGACCTAACTTGATTTTAATGAGTTTCTTTTAGGTTATGGACTTAGAGGAACAGTGGTGCTTGAGTAGTGCCTATTGATGTTGATTGGTAAATCCTTCTCTGTGAGGGTAATAGTGAAATCATCAAGGGTTTAGAATAAATTTATGAGAAGAGCACGGAGGCCTAGTCTTGACTTGCCTTGACCTTGGTGTTTAAGGGCATGATGTGATGAATAGTTGATTAGGCTTACCCCAAGTGGGGGATAATGTGCCTAGATGGTAAGTCTTTGGATGTACTTAATGTTCCTAATTTAAATTCCCTTTGAACTTCTCTATATTAAGAATCCCCTTAATTGGTGAATATGAAGTGGAGTGATATAGATACTCATTTAGGATCTCTTGAAATCCTCACCTTAGGGAGTGTAGTGAAGAGTTAGTGGGAAATGGTTCCTTCTTGAGATATGGAAGGAACCTATATTAAGAAGGGTCTGCATAATCTTGATCCCATGAGGGGGAGAGGTTGAGCTTGACTATAAGGATTGGTAAGTTAAAGTTTGCATAGATGAGATGAGTTTCTCTTAGATGGGTTTACCCTAAGAGGGCGATGATTATAAGAGTAGTAAGGTTGTTGATATCCCTATATTATCCTTCTATTCTTACTCAAGCATGAAACCAAAGAGTTCCTAGTAGCTTGTTCATGTTTTGGAGTCTTGCATATGAGTATAAGTTGCATGTTCTAAATATGTTATGCACGTCTTAAATGACAGTATATTATGTATGTTTTGAAGAATTCACATTTCATGAAAAAGGGATTTTTATAATTTCATGTTCCTCATGTTGTTGTGCATCTTAGCATGAAAAATATGCATTTGACTTCATGAGATGGTTTAATAAACATGCTTGATAACAATTCTGATGTTAGGGTATTTTGGCCCCACAATGATGTGTTCAGTTTTCCTTAAATGAGAAAAGATGAGTCCCTTTTAAAATGTGTAATTTTGCAATTTGGGAAGTGTTAATATAGGCTCACGCTTGAGAAGTGATGGTGTGACTAGCCAATATTATTGAAATGTCCTATGAATTGTAACAATTTCCCTAAATGATGCATGTTTAGGGAAAACTAGTGTTATGCTAGAAATTGAAATTCTGTAAAATAACTTCCTAATGTTGTGATGTGTTTGGTATTATATACTATTTTTGACTTCCTAAAAAAGAAAGTAGGAACATGCTTGGTTAAAAGTGGAGAAATTCTTCTTAAAATGAATTGACCTTTGTGAATTTCTTACATATGAACTTCAAGATGCCATACTAGTATGTTAAGGAGAATGAGATTCCACCTCGAGCATAACTAACATGGTTAATATATGTATCTCCTTGATGGTTTTTTACCTTAAATGATAAAGGTTTTGTTGATCTACATTACTCATGAATTATGTGCATTTAGTATGAGTTACTTATTTTCCTCTTGAGTTATAATGTTGAACTTGCTCATGTGTGATTTAAAAGTTATTGCATATTTAGCCTTTTCGTCAAATGAAAAGATAATGTCATGTCATGATTAGGATAAGGAAGTTCGTCTTATGAAGATGAGAAATTTCTAATTGTTTGATACATTAGAAGTGATTGAATGAAGTTTCTACTTGATTGTGTTGCATTGAGTGCAGAATGTTATGAAGTTTGTGTTCATTATAAATTTGGTGCATTGACTATTATATGATGCTATGCTGAATGTTGTCAGCTGCTATATGGGTCATTAAGTCCTTGAAAATGATTGAAAGTGTTCCAAGTGTCATTCGAGTATGAATGTTTCCAAGTAGGGGATAATGTAACAACTCTCAAAATGAACTAGGATGATCTAGAGCCTCACATCTGTTTTAAGAGTTAATAACATGTAAATAAAGTGTTTAACAGCTTGTAATAGTCGTTTTAAAGAGTTTGAAAGTCAGACGTCAAAGGACGACCAAGACGGCTGGAAACTAGTCTTTGTGTGCTAGCGTGTCCTTGTATGTTTGCCTTGTTTTTATGTGATGTTTGGAGTCTATAAACAGTGGATTTGACCCTAGTTTCTTAATATCATGTTAAGGATCAAAACTTTTGGGTAGGACTCCCCGAGGACCACCCTAAGGGTCATTGAGAAGGACCCAAAGGATGGACAAGGATGCCGCCTTTCGCAGCGTGCAGCACCAAGATCTGGAGTACCTCACGCGTCGTGCGCCTGGAACTCTGTCTGCCTCTGCGTCGCGCGACAAAATTGAGGCTCACACTTTAAAATTTTGTGACGCAAAATTAGGAGCTACCTCCACGATGCGCAGCCACTTCCCAAATTCAGTTGATTCATTTTAAAGTCAAGCTTGACATGTCTAAAAGTCCAAATAAGTATGAGAGTGTTTTGGAAACTTTGGGAGTCGGTTATAAGATGTTTTTAAGACTTATTTAACCCCTTTCAAAGGAATAACCCCAATGCCCAATAATAAAATCAAAATCCAAAACTCTCTTCTCTTTCAAATGCACTCAAAACCTCCATTCAAGACTAAGATCAAGGTTCAAGCTAGGGCCTAGATTTTTACGATTTCTTCTCCAATTTTTCGTGGGATTCGCATGTAGTAAGGTATGGTAATCGTTGATCCATAGATAATCTTCCATCTAAGGAGTTACTTCAAAGGTTTTTCTATGAGATTCTATGATCAATATTCCTATCTTTCAATCTTGACATGGGTTCATTGTCAAATTGATTTCAGAAACATTCTAATGATGGATTTATGTTTAATCACTGCTTTATGATGATTTTAAATCCAATTTCGTGAAAAAACATGATCTCCATAATTTATCAATTTGTCCTATAATGTGGGTCTTGTGATCTTGCTTAGATGATGATTGGATTATGATTAGATTTTAATGAATTGGTTAATTCTATGTCCATCTACGTCAATTTATTATGAATTGTTGTGAATTGGTCTGTTATTATCAAAGATTGGAGAATGGGAAAGTTGACCTAAATTCTAGCCTAAGGTGTTTGGATTGACATTGTGTGGTATGGTCCACTTATGGTGGTGGTGTTTACATTTTTGTCTATCTAAATATGTTTTGATCATGGACTTGAAAGAAATTGATATAATGTGCATTGTGGTGATGATGATCACATGTATAAAGGTCTTGTGTAGTCTTCCATTCTACTATTATGATCTAGGTGTATTGATAATGTCAAGTATATCTGAATGATCTTGTTAGGGTTAGGTATGGTCTACATGTTTAAGAGTGATGAATGCTCTTGTAGAATGACCCCTACCTATGTAACCCTATATGAATGTGTTGTCTTATTCATGATTAGGAGTCTTAGATTCAAATGATGAAGATGTTCTTGTCTCCTATAATATAATGTAGGTGTGTGGTATATAGTCCCTAATACTCTCTATATGAGTTGTTCATGACTTGAGGGATGTAGTACATATGTATTATGATCTTTGGAGGGGGGTTTCCTTAATATCATGTTGTTGTCGTTATGCGATCATGTTGACCAATACACACACACACATCTCATGCATACATATAAGTGTAACATGTTCATGAGGCTAATTGAATGAATGAAAGTGTAAAGATGCATCTTAAATAAGATGACTTCAGAGGTGTACTAGTAAAGGTAAGGGTATGTGACTTTATCTATACATTGCCTATGTGGACCTTGAGGGGATTCCGAGGATGATTTATCTATATGCATAAGTTATGAATGTATGATTTAAGCTATGAACATGATATATATGCGATAATGCCAAATGTATGATTATGAGGGATAAAGAGTGATCCCCTTGTGCATATTGTTATTATGACTTATGATGCAAACCTTAACAATAATGAAGTATGAACATGTGGTGTCTAAATGTGTTTATGTAAAATGTATCCTCATATATGTACACACACATGAAAGTATGAATGAAGTGTATTAATGATGATCTAGTAAATGAGAGTCTTTTGGATGTATTTCCTTAATGGTACTCTATACTAGAATATGATATGATTATCTGAAAGGACATTCTCTTATGATGGTTGTTTTGATGAAAGGACATTCTCACAATTAACCTATGAGCTATGAATATGTATATAAGAAGTTAATCTCGTGAAACCTATCTTATGAAGTAATGTTAAAAAGGACTTAAAAGGCTTTTTAAAAAGGGAAAGTGAGCTTAGCACTGAGGGAACTTGACAATGAGAGGTGTTGACTCCTCAAAAGAAAGGAGGTTCACTTGATGTTCTCATGATGTGGGAAACTACAATGGGAATGAGCATAAAGATGGTTTTTAGTAATAACCTCCTAGTTCCTTAACTATGCTTCCCCCATAGGACCTAGAAAGTGGATCCACCTATATGCTAGCATGATTTTCATGTTCTATTTTGGCAAGTAGATAACCTCTTTTCGGTGTGGGTTTCCATGGCACCGGATTCCATGTTTAACTTAAATGGTCTTAATGTCGATTAAGGCGAAGTTTTACAAAAGTAAAATGAACAATGGAAGTAAGAAGGTGAACCCTAACTAGAACTACCTAAAGGATGTTGCTTAGTGTAGCTGAGGGAATGGAACTTTACCTATGCATTTCACAAGTATCTCTTGAAAGGAGTTGATCTATATGAATATGTATATGTATATGCATATGTATCTCATTAATGATATAATGGTGTTGGCCTACTTGTTATGATAATATGCATAGTATTGGTCCTATTGTGTATATACGATGAAGGTCTTACTTAATATGCATGTAGTTTGCTATACATGTCATGTCAATGTCTGAAGTGATTGGCAATGCTTATGATTTCCTTGATAGATTTACTTAGTATGTGTGAGGTTTTGGGGCTTCACATGTACATTGCACTAGCAGGCTTAGATTTGGATTATGAGTGAGGTCTTATGATGTATTAATGAAATGAACACTATATATGCTAATTTGACTATTGTCTTATTATGATGATATTAGTAGTATTGACTTGCATGTTGTCTTGAAATTAGTATAAAGACTAAATGGGTTAAGATTATGATTTGATGAGTCTTATATGAGGTTTATGAAATATGTTGTCTCTTATATGAAGTATGTATTGTAATATATGATATACCTCTATGAATGTATATGTTTAAGTTAATAAAGGTTGTATGAATGTTCACCTTTGTGACCTTAAGGTGATACTATGGTGCGAATGGTTGGATGAGACACTATTCATGCATTACACTAAGTGTTACTTAAGAGTTGCTTTGGGGTGGTATGTGAAGGTAAAGTGAAATGTAATACTATGAGAATGCAGAATGTGCCTTAAATGTGATAAATGAATTTATGCGGTGCTATGACTATTGTACATGTCTATATGAAGTGTTTGAACTATATTGTGCTTGTTGTATCAGTGTTCATGAAGTTTTACTAAAAGACATGATGCATGATTTCTAGCTAAATGTCCTCTTTAAAAGCATGTTTTTGCATGGTTGTCATACTTAGTGCATTCTTGTACTAATACCATTCTTTTTCATCTTTTTACAGAAAGTGTTGGTGGTGAAGGCTAAATGATCTTTCATATAATGAGGAGCTTGGATTCTTATTCCCAAGTTCAAGTGTCCTTATGATTCAAGGACCTTCATGTTAAGATGTTAATTAAGTTCATGTAATAGTTTAGATAATTCTTTTATGTTGTTAAGGGTCGTGTCCCTATTCTATTCTATTGAGTTTTATCTTAAGATGGCAAAAGAGACTTAGTGTATTAACAATGTACTTGTGATTTTATAAATGAAGTGATGTTCTAGCATTATGTTATGCTATGAAAAGTTTGAAATTTTATGCTATTTTTATGTGTATGCGATGAAAGATGTCTAAGGACTTGTATGAGACCTCCGAGAGGTCAAGTACGCCGTGTTACTTCTATTGTGTGCTCCCCGGTCGTGACAAACGGACTACTTCCTGCACTCAAACCAACTCTATTGTAGGTTGGCTTTGGAATATGCTATCGGGTTCCAGTTCCCGCAATCAAGATGCCTCATCTGATGAGGCCATCAATTCTGATAAAGTTCCAACCCATCAGAACCATCAACCAAATTTGGTAGATGATGAGCCTAACATATGGTGTGTAGAGGGGATATGGCAAATCTATCAGGACACCAAAATGCTGAATGCAAAGGAGAAGGTGACCCGCACTATTACAGAAGAACACAAAGTTCTTACGGGGAGCTTACATACCATGTCGAACATCCACCAATTGTTTCAATGGAAAAAATATGAGTGGATGGCTCGTGATCCCGAGACATACGGTGAGGAGATTGTGCGAAAGTTCTATGTTTCCTATGCAACCACTCTCTAAGGGTCTATTTCTAAGAAAGCCAAGCCCACATCACAGAACCCCCTAATTTCCATCATGGTACGAAGTGTCTTTTTGAAAATCTCTCCTACCACTATCGATCGATTTCTCTATGGCTTGAACACTCACCATACATGGGCATGCAACACGATCGACTTTGACTATAGGTGAAACATTGAGTGGGGTGGGACTTTTACAAAAAATGTAGAGCAACGGGAGGTTGTGATACTATGGATGGTAAGACATATGGCCCTGGATGGCGAGAGAGTTGAGTTGGTTGCTTCACCCCGGGTGGGCATTCAAATGTCCACCCTCACTTTGGTGGCCAAGTTCTTCTAGCTCTTGTTTTCGGATAGAATATCACCAACTCAGGCCGACACTATTGAAATTCCTACATCTAGTCCAAGCTAGCTAGTCTTCGGGCTGATGTTGAAGTCATCCTTACTAGACCAGCCATTGAGCTACAGGCTACACCCTATGTACATGGTGATGATTAGGTTCTTGGTTCCCAATTTAGTTGATATAATGCAGCGGTGTGGCCCATGATCACCCATGCCCTATTAAAGAAGCACCACTCTAGTCAAAAATCTTATTGCACAAAAGCGGAAAAGGCCAACAACGAGCAGCGCAGGCGAGAGAAAAAGGCAAAGAAAGATTCCATTTTAGATGAGAATATGACGGAGCAGCGATTTCATGAGACTATGGCTGGGGCATCGAGTTTGTTGCCTATTACAGAGGTTTTTCCTAGTGTGGTGGAGGATGTACACACTAATGAGGGTGTGGTGATACAAGTATATAACACTACTGAGGGTGGTGTGACCATTGATGTAGGCACTACTTATGGTGGTCCTATTATTGAAGTGAAGTCCATGAAACCGTACCCACCCACTTGTTGATGAGAATTCGACGCTAAGTGTCACAAGTGTACTTCTCCAAAATACATTACTTTTTATCATTTTGTGTGCATTGGGTACAATTGCACTTATTTTGTAGAGGGTTGATGGATTGTGAGTGATAGGGTGAATTCTGAGTAACCCAACTCACAGTCCTCTCTGACTCTTAGGATTTTCTTACTTGTGTTCTTTTTTCTGAAGAGATTGCTTACTAACTTGTTGAACCGACATGTTTTTGGAATTGTCTGTGTAGAAGCATGATAAAGAATGATGCATGAAGGCATAATCTTGTTGAAAAATGACACCCATCCAACGTTTAAAAAAAACATGTACTAAAAGTTATTGACTAGAATAAGTTTAATGTGTTGGCTCTGAGCATGACATGATAATGAACAAACTTTATTTCATGACCTAGCTAGAACTTGAACTGGGTAAACTGATAATCTGCTAATGAAACTATAAGCCAAATGTGTGTGAGAATTGTTGATGATTCAAGCAGTGTGTGCCATTCTAGAACTTTTCTTATTAGTCCTGTGAAGATAATCCCCTCTAGAGTTTAGGGAGTGATCATAGGCCCTTGTTCTAAACAGTCCACTAAGTACCTAAATGAATACAATCAAATGACATGATTGTTCCCGTTGAAAAAAATAATTTGAGCCTTGATGACAACACTTCTTTCAAAACCCCTAACTCACCTTACAACAATCTACTGTATTTACCTCGGTCCCTCCTTGGACATATGCACCTCAACTTAGGCCAAAAGCCTAAATTGAGGGTGGCTAATTAAAAAGTGACCTCGAATATTGGCCCTAGACATCGGGCATTGTTTACCTCAACTAATGGAGAATCCATAAGTTGAGAGTAGCTTTTCAGAGAGGAAATCAAAAGAAAAATGGGTATGAAAAGACTTGGGTGTTAAAACAAGAAGAAACAAAAAGAGGATGAGACCTTCTTTGAGCGAAACTGGAAAAAAATGATAAGAATAAAAGAAAAGAAGCAATTTCAAGAAAAAAAAAAGAGAAAAATAAAGAGTTACAAACTCTAAAAAGTCACATCCTTCGTTGAAAAGAATCAAGGGAAAGAAGAGAAAAAGGTGAGATGTCTAAAAAAGGTTAAAATGAGGTATGAGAGCCTGATGTGATGTCAAGGAGAGAAGAAACTCACTGAAGGTACCCAAAAGTACCACACCAGACCCTAAGCCTACGTCATAAGCCAAGAGAGTCCTATAGTGATCCTAGAATCTAGTTTGGAGAGTATAAGTAGTGAAAATAAGGGCAGGCTTGTACTATTGAGCTCTAATTGTGACTTGAACTTACTTTTGAGTGTATGTACTGAATGAATCCTTGTACTTAAAAATCATATGTATTGTGCATAAGAAAGGGGATTTTGATTGAAGTAAGGGCACTAGTGGAATTAACTAGAAAGTTGGTACTTCGAGATGATGAAACAGTTTGTATTGTGTGTCGAGTGGTCTACCGTTAAAATGTATGGATCTGCACAAATTAGCTTGTTGACTCTAGGAGGAAAAGATATGCACCTTAAAAGGAGTGTTGGGAAAATAGGCCATGTGATTGTTCGTGCTTGAATTGCTTACTTTTATACAAGTGTCATGTAGTGTCTTAATGCATCGCTTGAGGATAAACAACGATTTTATGTTAAGGGTGTTGATGTATCGTTAGTTTATGGTACTTTTTATACAATTCACTTAACAGTTTTGTTTGTGTAGAGACTTTATGTATTGGGTTTTATGTGTTTTTATCATGTTTTGCAGGAAAGGTGTTTAGGCGCAGAAATAAAGACACATCTCATAGAAATGTAGAAAAGGTATGCTACGGAGGTGATCTACATACCGTAGGTCCATTGACGCTCCGTATATGGTGCTCATATATCAACGCAAGGCATGGGAGGAGGATCAAGGAATATGACTAATTATGGAACCACGATGACCATTCACGGTCCATAGTTTGATCTACGGACCGTATTACTAAACCTTAGAATGTTATTATGAGGGTTCATACTTGATTCTTGGAAAATTCTAAGTATGGAGCTACAAAGATGATTGAGAGACCGTAGATACTGGTATTCCGTCGTTTGCATTAGAGAAGCTGAGTTTTTGAAGGTTAAATATTTTCTAAGTCCTGGATGACGGAAGGGACTTATGGATCTTAGATCCTTTGACATTCCGTAATTCAGACTTTCGAATGAAGACGCGTGCCTAAGCAAACTTTCCATTTTTTTCCCTTTAAGTTTAGGATTTGTTTTCTATTGGATATTTAAACCTTGTTTTGAGGATTAGGCATTATTAATCTTGGTTTGTTTTATGCTTTTGAAGATTAACTTGCAAACTCTTAGAAATTTTGATCCCAAAAGTACGTTATTGTGCATTTTGACTTCGAAATTCAGGTTGAGATTCTAGTTTTATTCATATTCTTATGTAAGTTCATGATTCTTTCATCAATCAATATTAATTGTGTTCTTTCTAATATGGGTAACTAAATACACAACTAGGATTGTGGGAACCATGAGCGATTAACAATGTATGAATAGTAACTAAGTAATTCTTGAATAGTGTTGTTGCATGCATTGATAGTTCTTTCCTTTAAAAGTATTTTTAAAGGTGGAAAACATTAGAACTTTACATTTTGCTACTTGTCGAACCAAGGAGGTAGTTAATAAGAAAATAATTATCAACATAGATTTAGTGTGATACTATCTAATAGTCTAATGTCAATTGGTGCGGGGGTGTAAACTAAGCCATACATCGATTTGATGTCGAATATGAGTTAAAGGTAAGAATTATTTAATTATACACACGTAGCAGGACAAACGTGATGGGTGAAGTTCTCTTGTTTCCGTACAAAGGATACAGAGATACCTAACTTATCTCTTTGCATGTAATACACTAGTAGAGGATTACTCTTACGAGGATTACCGCGTTATGAGCTTGTGGAGAACACTTATACCCTAGTTCTTTTCTCATCATGATAACATCTAAATTTGATTATTGGTCACTTACTACTTATACAATTTTCATAATTTGTTACACAAATCCCCCTATTTTAATTACATCTTTCCGGAATTACATTGGCTAAACGAATATATTTGTTAGATGAGTTTAAGTCTAAATGATTTTCCTCTGGGGATCGACCCCAACCTACAAGTTGGATTCTTTACTTGATAACAATCGCTTATGCTTCTTTAGAGAGGTGTAATTTGAGTGTGTCACCACGTTTCAGCCATCTAACTGTTTGGGTTTAGGCTTCGGTTCCGTGAGAGGACCAATGTTGTGCTAAGCATGTGAAATGAGTTGTTGAATTTTCATGTTAATAATGTTGTTTATGTTGATACATATACATACATATATATATATATATATATATATATATATATATATATATTATTATTATTATTATAATGTTGATCGACTTTTTTATATTGCACGAGTGGGATAGCCGCGAGATCGTACTAGCAAACGATGGTTGTGTATTGATTCTGCACTTGCTCATATTTTTGTTGAGTACAGGGCATCTTCTAGTGGCTATTGAAAGACCTCGCTTACGAGCATAGAGATCATCGCATCGACTTCAAGGGTGAGGTGCATATTTCGGGCTGCCATGGAGTTTTCTTTCCTTTATGTCCACCATTTCAATACATAGACTATTTGATTAGTTAGTTGAATAGTACAATATATTCCCTTGTTTAGACTTGGATATCGTTTAATAGTTTGGTACATTGACTTTCAAATCTTAGGTTTATATTCCGCAAATTTTAGTTGTTAGATCTTTTGCTTAGTAATGGAAGTTCGCTTTTAGTCATTTATTTTGATTCCGTAACTTAAATGCCTTAGCTTTAGAATAATTGTCTTAGTTGGATTGTAGTAGTGGTTCTCCCACCGGTTTGTAAGTGTGGGTGTCAATCATGACAATTTTGGGTCGTGACAATGTTGGTATCATAGACTAGTTTCATTTATATCGATGTACCAAAACAAGTCTAATAGAGTCTCGTAGAATGGTACGGGTATGCCTTTACTTTTATTAGAGAGGCTATAGGGCATTAGGAAATCTCCATTTTTCTCTTGTCTCCTTGGTGCTATGACTTGAATCCAATTTGTATTTGTCTGTTTGAATTGGTATCTAACTTCTTCCACTTTTCTTTTAGTAGATGGTTAATACTACATATAACGGCGTTAGGCCTGTAGTTCCCATCAATGCTCCAGCTGAGGATCCCGCAGCGAGAGCTCGTGCGAGGCAGAGGTAGGTGAAGAGCTAGGGGTAGAGGTTGTGTGAGAGTGGCGCCTGTTGTGAATGTGGTGTTGATTGACAATATTCCGGTGAATGAGAAACCTACGGCACATGTTGATGAGATAAAAGATGAAGTTGAGGTTGAGGATGGTGAGCAGATTGAATAAGAGGAAGGAATGCAGGCTAAAGCGACAGGGATCCCTCTTATTGATCCAATATTAGCTTAACATATCATGTCATTTTTAAGGGATTTTGCTGGTCCGGAAATTCTTCCACCCACTTAAGCCCATACTAATCCTCTAGTAGCAAAGACTGTGGCCATGACGGGTGAAGTGGGAGGTAACGATATATTATTTCGTCCTTTGTTGGGTTCTGTGATGTCCGTTAATGAGAAAGATATGTTGACCATGTTTCTGAAGCTTAAGCCTCCATTATTTCTTGGTTATGAGACTGAAGATTCTTATGAGTTCATCATGGATTGTTATGAGAGGCTGCATATTTTGGGTATTATTCCCCAACATGGCTAATGTGTTATTTGATCCGAGTTCCACTTATTCTAATATGTCTAAGAGATTTGCCTCTGAATTTGAGATGTTCTGTGATGTCCTTGATGTCCCTATTCATGTTTATACCCCCGTTGGAGATTCAGTCATAGTCACCCACGTCTATCGTGGTTGCCTTAATTGTTTTTCATGGGATTTCAGACTTGGGTAGATTTGGTGATTTTTGATATGGCTGATTTTGATATTATCTCGGGCATGACTTGGTTGTACCCCGATCAAGTTGTGCTTAACTGTAATACTAATTCTGTGACTCTAGAAATTCTCGGAAGGGAAAGAGTAGAATGGGAAGGGGTGTACAAGTCGAAGCAAGCTAAGATTATATCCTCCATCCGGGCTAGTAAACTAGTAGAGCAGGGTTGTTTAGCTTATTTGGCTCATGTTAGGGATGTTGAGATTGAGGCTCCATCCATTGGGTCTATTCTTGTGGTGTGTGAGTTTAGTGAAGTATTTACGAATGATCTGTCTGGCATTCCTCCGGATAGAGACATAGATTTTTGTGTTGGCTTAGAGCCTAGTACTCACCCCATTTAAATCCCTCCGTATCGCATGGCTCTGGCAAAATTGACAGAGCTTAAGGCTCAAATCAAAGAGCTCCTTGATAAGAGATTTATTTGTTATTCTTACTAGTGCTTCCCCATGGGATACTCCAGTTTTATTTGTCAAGAAGAAGGATGGTAGAATGAGGCTCTGTATAGATTACCGACAATTGAACAAAGTCACTATTCAGAATAGGTAACACTTTCATAGAATAGCTTATCTTTTTTATGAATTGCAAGGTGCAATGATCCTCTCTAAGGTTTATTTAAGATATAGGTATCATAGATCGGAAATTAGGCCGAAAAATGTACCCCAGATGACGTTAAGACTCTTTATGGACATTATGAATTTTCGGTGATGTCGTTTTGGTTGACTAATACGTCTGCAACCTTTATGATCTTGATGAATAGGGTGTTCAAGCCATTTCGTGATTCGTTTGTGATAGTCATGATTGATGATATTTTGGTTTATTTGAGAAGTGAAGAAGATCATTTTGTCCATCTCCGTACTATTTTGGGTGTTTGTGGGAAGCAAAAGTTATATATAAAATTTCCAAGTGTGAATTTTAGTTGAAATTGGTTGCGTTTTTGGGGCACGTAGTGTCAAAAGAAGGGATAAGGGTAGATCCCCAAAAGATTGAAGAAGTTAAGAATTGGGTATGACCTGGTTCTGTTACGGAAATTATGAGTTTCTTTGGACTCGCTAGTTATTATCTTCTTGTTGTTCTGAATTTTGCTTAAATTGCTATTGACTTGATAAATCTGACCAAAAAGGAGGTAACATTTGAACGGACTGAGAAATGTGAGGAGAGATTCCAAAAATTAAGACTCTTTTGACTGCCGCACCCATCCTAGCATTACTGATTGAAGGTAACGATTTCATTGTTTATTGTGATGCTTCACATTCTTGTTTGGGTGTTGTGTTAATGAAGGATAAGAAAACTATAATTAATGCCTCGCGACAATTGAAGGTGCACGAGAGGAGTTAGTAGAGGGTGTGTTTGCTTCTAAGATCTGGTGACATTATCTTTATGCTGTTAAGTGTAAGGTACTTACTTATCATCTTTGTTTGCAGCATGTATTCTATAAAAAAGGATTTGATTTTGAGACAACAGAGATGGATGGAGTTACTCAAGGATTATGATGTGACCATTCAATACCTTTCGATTAAGGCAAATGTGGTGGTATATGCGTTAAGTAGAAAAGCGATAATTGTGGGTATTTTAGCTTACTTGGGTGTAGTCAAGCGACCTTTGGACAAGGAAATCCAGGCCTTAGAATCAAAGTTCTTGCAGTTGGGCATCTCCGAAAGAGATGGGGTGTTAGCTAGTATTGAAGCTAAGTTCATGTTAATGGAGGAGATCAAGGCCAAACAATTTGAAGATGGAAATTTATATGATCCTAGAACGAACACTGCAATGGGTAAGTCCCAAGAGACCACTCTTGATGCGAATGGTGGCCTCATCCCTAAAGGTACGATATGTACTCTTAGAGTTGACGACTTGATTCGGAAATTGTTGGCAGAGTCTCATGGTTTACGACATTCCATTCATCAGGCTGTGACCAAGATGTATAAATATCTAAAACGAGTTTATTGGTGGTCAGAATGAGGTAACACATCATGGAATTTGTGTTGAAGTGCCAGAATTTACAACAAGTGAAGTATGAGCATCAAAAGTCGGCGGGCTTATATCAAAGAATGTCAATTCCGAAGTGGAAGTGGGAAAGAATAGCCATGGATTTTGTAATTGGTCTCCACAATACATGGGGGAAGTTTGACTCAATTTGGGTTGTAGTTAATAGATTGACTAAGTCAGCCCATTTTATTCTGGTAAGGGTAGATTACAATGCTGAAAACTAGATAAAATCTATTTGAAGGAATAATGAGGTTGCATGGGGTGCCCCTTTCTATCATCTCAAATCGTGAAACCCCTTTCACTTCCAAGTTTTTGAGGAAGTTGCATTATAAATTCGGTACACAACTCACTTTTAGTGCATCCTTTCATCCCCATATGGAATGCCAATCGGAAAGGACTATTCAAGTGTTGGAAGACATGTTGAGAGCTTGTGTTATTGACTTTGAAGGGCATTGGGACACTACACCATTTTAGGCCTACGGCAACACCACTAAAGTGTAGCCTAAACTAGCAAAAAGTGTGGCCTTTGATAAAAGGCTACACTTTTGGACTTTCAGCAACACTTTTTAGGGGGTGGCCTAAAGTAGCGTAAACTTTGACATTAGGTAACACTTTTTAAATGTTGCCATCTTTGGCAACACTTATAAAGCGTAACCAAAGAAGTATAAGGGCACGCTTTGTTACAATGCATTAGCGACACCTATTTTACATTATACTACACTTAAAACCGTTGCCTTTGCAGTGTATAGGTCACACTTCAAAAGTGTTGCCTTTTATAGGTCATCTAGAGCAACACATATATAGTGTTGCCTTTTATAGGTCATCTAAAGCAACACTTATAAAGTGTAACTATATATCTCATCAAGAGCAACACTTATAAAGTGTAACTATATATCTCGTCTAGAGCAACACTTACGAAGTGTAACTTTCTACCGTTTCTAGAGCAACACTTACAAAGTGTAACTTTACATCTCATCTAGAGCAACACTTATAAAGTGTAACTATATATCTAATCTAGAGCAACACTTACAAAGTGTAACTTTAACATTCGTCCTACAACAACCCTTTCGAATTGCATATATTTAATATACATATATAATCACATAATTAAATCGAAGCTATATATTTCAAATAAACTTCAAGAAAAATCTCTTGTACAACCAATACTTAGAAAGTGATTACTTAAAGATCTCTAATATCAATAAATTCCAAAGAATCAAATGCGCCATTCAAACGTATATGATAATAGTACAAAAAATCTTCATCGTTCACTACAATAGATCGAGTTTACTTTTGGCCAAAATTCAAATTCACTTGCCAGCATTTTCCTGTACATTCAAAATAAAATTATAATTTAGTAAAATAAATATGAAAGTGCATAATCGGAGAATATTCACGGTAAGCAAACCAATACAAATCAATATAGAACATTTAGCTGTACATGAATTCTAGGTTACTGCCTCACTTATGGTGAGAAACTGTGGGAAATATTCTTCCCAGTTTCCTTACCAACACAAAGATCTCAAGAGACTCCCACTTACTAAAAGATGATGCAGTTCCTGCATCTTTTAGTAAGGGAAACGCCAGTAGCATGCAGTTACAAATTCAGAATCTAAAAGTAAAGGAAAACGCCAGTAGCAGTAGCAGTTAGTAAAGAGTTTACAGCCTAAAATCTAAAAGTAACACCACATTTCAAATTCAACAAAATCATAGGAGTAAGCCCCAGCAGTTACAAATGCAGACACTGTCAAAATGCAGTAGTAGTAGCAGTTAGTATCAACAACTAGTCATGTTTTATATGATTCGAATCAACAAAAAAAACAAGCAAGAAATAAACACCAAATCCACACCACCTTAATCTCAAATAAGGAACAGAATACTACCAAGAATACGAGAAAATTTGGGGGATTGAAATGCCTAAAACCAAAATAAATATAGCAAGAGAGGAAGAAAAGCCGCAACTTAATCTCAAATAAGGAACAGAATACTACCAAGAAAATGTTTTTGAATAAAGAAAGTCACTTGAGCTAATAAACTCAATAAAATAAATATGTCAAGCAACATCATGTATACATCTGGTTGACAACATGTTTTCATGCCTAAATCTCAATGATCTGAATGAACTAAGAATATCAAAGATATTAGCAACAAATACTTTCAAATTCCTACTTTCTTTCATTATCACGTTGCAGTTGGGCCAGAAAATATTACTCACGCGTAACACAACAAATCTGAACCTGATGGTTATTGCTACAGAATCACTTCACTCAACATGTTTAAGCAACTATAAACTGTGTGACCAATATCCCCTATTAAACAACACTACATCAAGGGTTATTTTCACAGATGATCAGAAATTTTTTAAAGCAGTACTATAAAAGTTGCAAAAGCTATTTTGGCATATCAAAGTATTCAAATCTGATCAAATTTCATGGCCAATTTTTTCCCTAGTCCCAAAATTATGGCCAAATGCTACTGAATTACATTGGAAGGTCAAAGTCACTTGTATTTCCTGATTAATTCATACCAATAATTGGAATCAGAAACTTGTTAAAGGAGACTTACAATGACACTATAACCGGTAACATTGCAAAGTGAGGTAGCAATAGAATCACTAGAAAGTGAAAGTTCACCAAGTTGACCTAACATAATCATTGGCGAAACACTCAAAAGGTACTGTGATAGTGTTACCACTATCATAGGCAAAGCTTTGCGACTCGTCTCTCTCAAACATTCAAGACAGTAAAATAAGTTCAGAATTTCTTTACCAAGAACACCAACTCAACTAGAATAAAACTAATATGCAGACTATTAACAGAGAATGTGAAATACAAAATACCTTTTGAAGAACCGAATCATGAGCTGACCCCGAAGAATATGTAAGATTTGTTCCTCTAAAAGCTTGTGCGCTACTTGCATCAACAGGTGAAGCAATGTTCGATCCAACACACCCTGGTATATCTTGAAAATTCAATCTAGGATTTTTTTGCAGCAATTCAGTGAATAAATATCGCATTTCTTCTCTCAATTCTTCCTTTAGAGATGTGATTTCATTGGCATGCTTCTGTTTTAGATTGTTAATTTCCTCATCTTTCTTCAAAGACCTTGTTGTCACAGATCTACCATAGCACCTAAGTCGGTCAGGCTGCTCCTTTCCAAACACTGTCCTAAATGCATCATCAGCTGTTTCCCCAGAATTTTGGCGATTTTGAAGTTCAGCCTGTTGAATAAAATTGACATTCATAGTGAATTGTAAGTAAAACTCAATGGAGTCAAACTCCCCACAATATATAAATTTAAAGTCTGAGTCAAATTCACTACTACTCCTCTTTAAAAAACTTACTATTGCAACTTGGGTTATCAGCCTGAATTTCCTTTCCCATCTTGGTACGAGTTGCAATAAACATTTCGGGCTTTGATGGTTCTTCATTGTTATCTTTGGCTGCACGCTATAGATCATATCAAAAGAAATTAAAAAAAAATTAGTATGTTCTAATAAAGTACAAAAAAATGAAATTCAAAGTTTTGTACAAATGTCAGCTAAGTATTACCAATGCCACGCGTACTCTAGCAAAATTTATAGGTCCCATTCAATTGCCTCCACTTCTGTTTTTTCCTGTTTTGGGAATTCGTCTCGCATATCGCCTATTATTAAACAAAAAGAGATAATTGAATTGATAAATAAAAATAGAATAGATAGGATGGAAAATATGTCGATGAGTAGAAATGCACTGTTTTAGCCTTACCTGAACAGTTGGGTGTTTCCAATACTCGATTAACTGGCGGAACTAATAATCTGGAATGCCATCAGGACGATTTGCTAGCATATCCTCAAGGGTACTTTTTTTTATCAAAAAAAATCTTTTTAATTTTTTGCTTGTGTCGCCTCCAAGCATCACGAAGACCAGTCATCACCCACTTCTTTCCTTCTATTCGAATTAGAAATTTGGACTATGAAAATTAAAAATATTTAGCTTGAGTAAGTAAAAATAAATAATAAAATATGCAATCTCAAGAGTGATTGTTCTTACATTGATATAATCCCACATGCACTTTTTAGTATCCTTTGGCACCACATGCCAACTAGTGTACACAAGGTTGATGAATCTAGAATTCCTTGCAATTGTTCCTATAAAGTTGCTTAATTGTGACACTATCTTATTAGTTGGTCCGACTGCTTGTCATTTATTAAATGTCACCTCCTTTCTTTATTCCAAATTTCTTGCATGAATATCCTTACATGTTGTTTGTCCTCGAACTTTGTTTGGCTTCTATATTCCTAGATTGATGTAACAGACAGGAAATAAACTACTTATTTTATAACGAGTACCAAATCTTACAAGGTTTAAGACATACCTTTTGTACTACAATCAATATCAGTTTCCTCTTCGACATCATGTTTATCTCCACCGAGTTCTTCATCATCAACAAGATCATCCAGTCCTTTGTTGTGTTCATTAATTATAGGAGTATGCATAAATTCAGCTTTTTTTATTGTGTGGTTATCACATTTTGTTTAATCATCTATGCGTATCCCTTGATTTTTTAGAAATTGATCAACAGTACTAGCTGGTATGACCGGCTTCCTCTTTACCTGCTTGAAATTTGGTAGATCAAGAATATCATGTTCATTGTGTATTTGTTGCTTATCCAAAGACTGATCAATATTGGTGGTTGGTCGAACCAACTTCCTCTTCACCTGTTTGAAGTTGAGTATATCCTCAATATCATGTTGTACCTCTCCATTACCTAGTGTTGTTCCAGTCACATGTACTGAAGCATTAACACCTTCCTTGAATGACGTTTGGAACCTAGAGTTATTCATAGGAAGTTTAATTCCTTTATCTTGAATGGACTCTTCAGATTGAAATAACCTCTGTTTAATTTTTCCTTCCCTGCAAGCATATGTGAAGTTATAATCTCTTCCCTTGAAGACGATTGAATTAGTGATTTGTGCCCCAGCAATTTACTCTTTCCTTGTTGTGGAATCATATCCTCAGAATTCTTTCTTTTTTGTGGTATTGGTGTCTGCTCTTTCTTAGCTCTATCATTGCGTTCATTTGCAAGTTGTTCTCTCTTAATCTTGAATTTGTTGGCCAATCCAGCACTTGACCGGTATTGCATATCAACATCCCGATTCTTCAATAGACTTTGAGCTTTGTTTGGATTCGAACCTTTTTTCTTTGGTATTGTTGATTGATTCATTCTTCTTGTATTGTTTAGATCTCTTTGATTTCTTTCCCTAGGAAGTAAGCCTACAAAATAATGAGGTTATTTAAGTGAAAGAAGTAGCAGCAATATAATTTTTATATAAGATTGGCTGATGGCTAGCTTAGTATAGCAGATTACAGCAGTTGAGTTTCCAAAATCTCCAAAGTTTCTACAATTTCAAGTACTGTATAATATTGCTACAACTGAGTTTCCAGAACTTCTAGTACTGTAAACTGAGTCTATAACCTATACAGACACAATATCTTGGAGTTCCAGGACTACAGTGAGAAGATTGAGGTGGCAAATATTAGTTAATAAAGTTTTGGTACTATTTAACATGCAATCAAGTCTAACATGCTATATATTCATATCGAACCATACTTGAGGAGAATTAACGCGACGTCATACCTCAGATTTTGCTTCTGTTTTCACGGAGAGGTAGTACTTGTATCTGCCATCATTTCTTTATGTTCCTTGAAAAAACATGCACAAGAAATCCTACCTTCGGTCTCTTATAAGGGCTCAGATGTAGAATCTGCAAAATGAAGTAACTTTCTTAGATGACAATGGTTCATTATTAATGAAATTGTTGGGTTTTAAAAGGTGTGAATGGAAAATGAAGAGTTGCGACTTTTATGAAGAGTTGTGACTTTAATGAAAGGTTGCGACTTTTATGAAAAGTTGTGACTTTTATGAAAAGTTACGACTTTTATGAAAAGTTGTGACTTTCATAGAAAGTTGTGACTTTTATGAAAGGTGACGACCTTTTCAAAAAATTGTGACTTTTCCAAAGGTTTGTGACCTTTCCGGTAAGGCACAATAAGAACCTTTTCGCACTACCCTTTGTTTTCTATAAATTAAGGGATTTCCTTTCATTTTAAATGTAGAATTTATGGACTTCTTCTTCTACTACTAAGTCTACTATTCTAAGTGTACTTTACTGCTGTTGAGTGGCTCGCTGACACCAGCATTTTGGGTATCAATACACTGGTGATTGAGATCATTCTACCCTGGGAGGACATATTCCAAATCAAACCTCGGATACTAGAGGGGAATAATTTCCTTAAGGGGACACTGTGCATTCAGTGGGCTTGGTCTTCATTCTGTTTTTCCAAATTCTGGTATGTGTTATAAATTTTAGATTTGTGAATTAATTTTTGTTCTTCTATTCTTCACTGGTTCATTGGACTTTGGTTACTTCGTATTTCTGCAAAGTTTGTTGGAATCAGTAAGATTCTTTAAACACAAATTGACAATAATTCTTTGTTAAGAAAAATATTTTATATATTTTTTTTAATCTGTTTCTGATTCTAGTTTCTCTACTAGTTTTTTAGTTTCTAGTTATGAAAATGTTCTTAAACTTTGTTGTGTCTTACCGAGTTCTTCAAAGTTTTGTTCTAAGTATCTTAGGAATACAAGATAAACAACAATCTTAAGGAAATTATTATACTGTTAATATTTTTTGTATTCTACTGATTGAGAGAATCTGATCATGGAAGTAGAAGATAAATGCATTACTTCTCCATAATTTGTTGCTTTGTTTAGCAAGCTCGAAGTGAGAATGTAACAGATAATTTTTGTGGTATTCCGTTTTAAATTGTCTAAGGAGGAAAATAGTTTCTAAGAGTAATCATCTTTGATTTTTTTTTATAATGTGTATCTTTGGAAAAAGATCTTCAAACCATATGTTGTGGAATGAATTTTACTTGGCAAATATTGTTGCTTTTAAAATTCTTTAGTTTGCAAAAATGAGAGATGCATATTTTTGTTTGATAAAATAGTATGTCAAAATGTTATAGTTGGAAGACTATTTGATAAGAAAAATATTTCTATGTGATAAAGAATATGTGTTATTCTGTTTGGAGGAAAAAAAAACTTTTGTAGTTTTGTACTCCATGAGAAATGTTAGTGTGTTGTAGACTAAACACTTTTGTGGTTTTATACTATGGATAAATTGGACTATGCAATTGGTTTGAAGAATATGAAAACTTCACATAATAAGTCAATGTTGTACTTTTGATTTTCTATAAATTTCAATGTTATATAGAAATAAATTGTACAATTCCTTTTTGTCCTTATTATTAGTATTTTAGAATACTAAGTGGTATGTCTATTTGTGATAGAGGAAAAATACCAGTGACTTATAGTTTGTAATTTTATGCCTCTATGGAATGAACTTTGACATTTTGTAAACATTGTCAAAGAGAATTTAAGGAGTATAATTCTTTTATAGAATAATATTTCCAAAAGAGGTTTCATATTGTCAATGACATTTTGAAAGTCTAGGAAAGTATGTGGAAAAATTATTTTCAAATAGTTGAAAATATTTTTGATCATATTTAATATGTGGGGGTTCTTTGCTTATGATTAGACTTGGTGTCTAATTTAACTTTGGAGAAAAAGATATGAAACTCAAATGATACTTTTGTATTATGTTAGATCCACAAAATTCTTGGTGTATATTTGGTATTGTGGTTGTTGAGTTTTTCTATTACTAGTATATAGTGTGACTAGTATGAAACAACCAAATTATATATATACTTGTTCAAAATAATTGTGTTCTTTTAGAAAAGAAAAAAGTCACTTAAAATATTGTGATTTTTTCATGAAAAGATAAGTCTATTATAATAAAAGTATTTGCATAGACATGAATATTGGTGAATAGTCATTTGTTATGTTTTTGTAATAGTAACATTTGGACTATATTGCCTTTATTGAATCCGATGAAACTTTGTTCATTCGTAGTTCTATAACAATTAAATTGAAAGTTATGGAAAGGTCCTTAAAAGGACATTTGACAAGATGATGACTCTAAACAATGTTTGTATCGCACAAAATTATAAGAAATAGGAACAAAATATTAGTGAGGAAAAAGCTACCTCGTGAAGAGCTTTTCGAACTCAATATTTTATTTGTTCTTACTTGTTTGAGTCAATGTTTGTGACATGAACACTTGGGGCATGTCAATTACAAAAACTTGTAAGGAAAACTGATCAACTTAGAAGTTTTGTCTAACTTTGAGTGCAATAAATAAAAAATGTCATGTTTTTGTGGAATCTAAGTTTGTTGAGCATTCTTATAAATCTGTTGAAAGGAATTCTAATCCTTTAGAATTGATTTACACTGACATTTGTGATATGAAATTAACACCATCTCATGGTGGGAAAAAGTATCTCGTAACTTTT
This sequence comes from Solanum sitiens, assembly GCA_016801875.1. Classification (NCBI taxonomy): domain Eukaryota; kingdom Viridiplantae; phylum Streptophyta; class Magnoliopsida; order Solanales; family Solanaceae; genus Solanum; species Solanum sitiens. The sequence goes on along the minus strand of JABWTJ010000185.1, from coordinate 1,555,083 downwards.
ATTCACAATTGCATTAGAAAGGACTATGTCTATTTACTGAATGATAAGGATGAAGCAATAGAAATGTCTAGAAAATGTAATATCAAAGTTGAAAATCAGTTTGGAAAAAGATAAGAAGTGATAAGAATGGAGAGTATAAATCTCCTTGTGCATAAATATGTTTGGAAAATGAAATTATTCATCAAACTATTGTCCTATTCACCTCAATCTAATGAAAAACTGAACGTTGAAAGAAATGATGGATGCATTATTTGTAGAAGTTCGGTTTACCACAAAACTTGTGTGGAGGAACTATCCTTACAGCAAAAGGGAAAAATAGTTTTGTCTTTTGATAAAGTTTTTTTGTTCAGGACACAATCTATTCCATATGAGAAATGGAAAGGAAGGAAATCTAACTTGAAATATTTCAAAGTGTGGGGGCGTCGAGCCAAAGTCCAAGTTCCTATTCATAAAAGGATTGAAATGGGATCTAAGATTGTGGACTGTAAAATTAGACTTGAGTAGTCAGTGAAAGGTCTAAACGACCTTGAAAAAAAAAAGCAGAATGTACTTAATAAAGAGATTTAGAGGCGTAGTATATGTCAAGGGACATATACTTCCTTCAAATATGATTTTGTAACATTTCTTGTGTCTTATGTAGACTCATCCTTTTGGACAAATGGTGTCAATAGTGAGATTGGTTCAATCTTGAGCAATCTTATTGGAAGTTCGTTGATCTTCCTCCAGGAAATAAACTTTTGGGTTCAAAGTGAATCCTCAAAAGAAAAATAAAAGTGGATAGAACTGTTGACAAATATAGAGCAAGACTTTGTGTCAAAGGCTTTAGACAAAAACAAGGTTTTGATCTTGTCAATATATATACTCGTTAGTAACTAGAATTACATCCATTCGGATGCTAAAATTATTAGTTGTGGTATATGACCTCCAAATTCATCAAATGAATGTGAAAAGAACTTTGTTAAATGTAGAATTGGAGGAAGAAATTTACATGGAACAACCCGATGGTTTTATGGTTCCTGGTAAATAAAAGAAAGTGTGCGAACTTGTTAAGTCACATTTTGGACTAAAACAAGAACTCAAACAATGCCATACGAAATTTGACCAAATCATGTTGGCAAATAGATTTAAGAATGATGGAACTGATAAATGTGTTCACATTAAAATCACAAGGTCATTGTTTGTTTGTATATTGATGATATGTTGATCATCAATAGAGACACTAATGACATAAATGCTACTAAATATATGCTTAAAAGCAAGTTTGGAATGAAAAATTTGGGAGTTTCTGATGCGATCTTAGGTATAAGAATCCTTAGAACTCCATAATGTTTAGCATTTTCACGGTCTCATTTCATTGGAAAAGTACTTGACTAGTTCAAATATTTGAATGTCAATATTGTCAAGTCTCCAATAAATGTGAGTTTTGCATTTCAAAAGAGTGAAAGCAAAAGTGACTCACAATTGGATTGTGCTAGAGTATTGGGAAGTGTGATGTATATCATGAAGTGTGCCCGATCAGGTATAGCATTTGCTATTAATAAACTGAGTCGGTTCACAAGTAATCCCAATCAAACTCATTAGATGACAATAATAGAGTTTTGGAGTATTTAAAAAAATACTTTAATTTATGTCTTGTATTATAACAATATCCAACAGTATTGAAAGGATATAGTGATGCAAATTTGATCACCGGACAAATGAAGTAAAATCCACGAGTGGATATATACTTACTCTTGGTAGAGAAATAGTCTCTTGGAAATATTTCAAAAGAGACATATATCGCTAGCTCTATAATGATCTTTAAGCTAGGTGCTCAAGATAAGGTTGGTGAATAAGTTGAAAGACTCCGGAATTTCTTGATAGATATTCTTTTTTTGGCCCAAACCATTGGCATTAGTATGCGTACACTTTGATAGTCAAGATGCAATAGGTAGGGCATGGAGCATGATGTATAACGGAAAGTCTTGTCATATAGGACATAAAAATGATACCGTTAGAAAACTACTCTCTAGTGGAATTATCAGAATTGACTATGTAAAGTCAAAGAATAATGTGTCGGATCCACTTATAAAAAAGACCTAACTAGAGAGAAAGTTTAAATATCATCTAAGGTAATGGATTTATGGCTTAGGACAAGTCATCATGGCGGTAACTCTATCTAGCAGACTGGAGATCCCAAGAGCTAGATTCAAGGAGAAAAACAAAGTTGTGACTGACTGTTCGGCATTGTCAACAAACTCAATCCATTCTCATGATGAAGACAATGCTCAGGGACAAGGATACAACATTAAGGCTTGTTAATGAGTTAATAAAGCTTAATGGTTTTAATAATTTGCTATGTTTGGCAGAGTTGACCAAATAGTGTATCTACGCGATAACACGGTTAGAAATCACCTATGTGAGTGTGAAGTGTAAGCCGCTTCAAAGAGGATGATTGTCAAAAGCCCAACTCTCTATACACTCATGAAACCAGGAGGTGTTCATGGCTGAAATGAACACAACCGTAAGAACCATAAACAGTAAAGGATTAATTGTGTGACATATGGTTGTCTTGGTATACACCAAAGCTCGACGGTTCAAAGATATCGTATCTACCGATTGATCGAGTATATTCGACATATGTTCACTACGGAAAGTCCAAGGGGAAACCTACTTATCCAGATGCAATTAATTCTTGCTTGTAAAGTACACATAATTGTCCGTTTCTTTGTCTTGGAGTCATTCCCCATTCATGCGGGGGATTGTTGGGTTTTAAAAGGTGTGAATGGAAAATGAAGAGTTGCGACTTTTATGAAGAGTTGTGACTTTAATGAAAGGTTGCGACTTTTATGAAAAGTTGTGACTTTTATGAAAAGTTGCGACTTTTATGAGAAGTTGTGACTTTTATAGAAAGTTGTGACTTTTATGAAAGGTGACGACCTTTCCGAAAGATTGTGACTTTTCCAAAGGTTTGTGACCTTTTCGCACTACCCTTTGTTTTCTATAAATTAAGGGATTTACTTTCATTTTAAATGTAGAATTTATGGACTTCTTCTTGTACTACTAAATATACTATTCTAAGTGTACTTTACTGCTGTTGAGTGGCTCGCTGACACCAGCGTTTTGGGTATCAATACACTGGTGATTGAGATCATTCTACCCTGGGAGGACATATTCCAAATCAAACCTCGGATACTAGAGGGGAATAATTTCCTTAAGGGGACACTGTGCATTCAGTGGGCTTGGTCTTCATTCTGTTTTTCCAAATTCTGGTATGTATTACAAATTTTAGATTTGTGAATTAATTTTTGTTCTTCTATTCTTCACTGGTTCATTGGACTTTGGTTACTTCGTGTTTCTGCAAAGTTTGTTGGAATCAGTAAGATTCTTTAAACACAAATTGACAATAATTCTTTGTTAAGAAAAATATTTCATATATTTTTTTTAATCTGTTTCTGATTCTAGTTTCTCTACTAGTTTTTTAGTTTCTAGTTATGAAAATGTTCTTAAACTTTGTTGTGTCTTACCGAGTTCTTCAAAGTTTTGTTCTAAGTATCTTAGGAATACAAGATGAACAACAGAAATTACAATCCAAACTTACATTGAGGAACAGAGTGAACAAGCTAGATTTTAATATATATTTTGAAGTAGTAACTCCTTACAAGAATAAATCAATGGCTCACAAAATAATATCTGAGAATATATCAGAAAATTTCATTGCAAAATTTTCTGGAGATCGCAAGACCTGTGGGGGAGGGGGGGCTTTAAAGTTATTTCAACTACAAATTTTATCACAAAAAGATGAAGAACAGTGGTTAAACCCTGATGCTGTCAGTTCATCCATCTTCTCCAACATCAATAAAGAACTAAAAGCAAGAAAGTCTAGAGTAAGATGCATTCTTTAGATGCATTATAATATTTTGCAGGTTTAAATCTCCTAAAGAGTTCTAAAACAAGTCATAAACAAATGGAGGTAAAGTGGGAATTGAAACATGTTTATGGGTGCTATATAGGAATTTCAAACTACAAATATGTACAGAAACAGACGAAATTACTTTCTCATAGTCGACATATAGATAATCTCTCTACCTTTATAAAAGTAAGGGCAAGGTTGCGTATACAGTTTACGCCACCCTCCCTAAACTCCACTCGATATGTTGTTGCTGTTGTTGTTTATAGTTTTCATTAATATTGCATTATACAGGAAATCCTAGGTTGGTATTAATAAAATACTAGATCATAGCTTAAGACAAGATACTTAGATCAATTCACAACATACTTCCTAACCTAGATAATCTTCTCAAGAACTAGATTTATCATCTTCTCAAGAACTAGATTAATCCTACGTGGGGTTCAATCCATCAGATATGGATAGAGGGGGAGGGTTTAGTAATATTAGCTAGGTTGATCGAGCCCCATTTTTCTGTTTGTAGATGTCACATCCCGAAAGTACCCTCTAGAAGATAGGGCAACCTTTGGGTCGTGACAATTGCGTACTTGACCTTTCAGAGGTCTTGTACAAGTCTTTTGCTATCATTCATTTCATAAGACATGAAAAATAGTGCGAAATTAAAACTTTTCACGAAATAATAATAATAAGGAAAGATCTTTCATAAATACTAAAAGGTAGTCTCGTCGTCGCCAGCCAACTTAAGGACACAACTTAAATATCTTAGGGACACACCCCTTTAGAAAGAAAGTACATAATAAGTCTTATACAAGAACTAAAGAAATAAGGACTATGTCCTCGAATATATGAGGACATACTTAGTCTTGTGAGAGTCGATTCCCAACCTTGCCTTTGACACCTTCAACTTTCTTCCAACCTATACTTATAGAGTATAAAAAAGTATGGGGTTTGTACAAACATTGTACTAAGTATGACATATGCATAATCATGCAAAAAGAGGATATTTTAGTAGAAATAAGCTTTCATGCCATTTAAGTAAAACCTTTATGAATATTGAAGTAAAACAACATATAAATCCTCATTTAGCACATAGAGAACAACTTCCAAAATTTTAGCGTGAAGAACCACTTTACAGTAAACTTAAGAAACATTACAGTAAACCCAATACTTTACAGTGAACTCAAACCTTATACGCACTGTGGACCCATTTCCTTAGAAGTTTCCCTACCCAAGGTTATCTTAAGACTCACTAAGGTTTGACATGAAAGAACCGTCCATACAATTCCTTCGATGCACACGTAAGTGATCTTCAAGACTACCCATTATAGGCTTACTTCGCTCGGGTAACAAGTCCACACTATATAACTAGTCATTTGAGAAACATACTTGCATTTAAAGACTTCACATAAGTGCCCTTCCCCCAAGTGGAATTACAAGTTACACAAAGTTTAATGTGAAAGTAGCATCCCATACTACTACTCCCAAAATGTGCTCCTTGAGGAGTCCATGAGCTTAGGAAAACCACATTCATCATTCATAAAATTCATCATACATCACATAACTTTACCATGCTTTCTTAACATTACACATTAAGTCACATAACATTATCTACATCACATAATAACTCATTCATTCATTGCATATAAAACACACCAAGACTTCCCTTTCAAGTGCCTACTCGTGCAATGGATAGATAGCGTCTCATACCATCACCATCCCTAAGTAGTTCACCCTTTAGAATACTTAGTTCATTACATTCTTTTGTGGGGGGATAGCTTTAACCGACATAGACCATGAGAGCTAAACATGGAATCCCGATAGTAACCCCTATTGGATGATGGATCCCACTTGCCTAGGGTAGGGTCATTATCCTAGCCTTTACATGGAATTTCCAGTGGATATACCTATACGGGAGTATAGTTAATGGATAAGGAGATTGCATCAAAGTAACTCATTCTCTACTAACGAGGAGTACTCATCTCAAGAGGTACATTTAATACAACATCTCAACTCACAAAGTGTAACCACCCCTTCTTCATATACTCTCGGTGCTAAGCATAACTCCCCCGCGGAGTCTTAAACACTCATCACTAAAGGTTAGGGAATAACTATTAGACACCACATCTCAACTCACGAAGGGTATCCATCCTACAACCTATATTAGAAAGCTCTTGGGAAATATTTAGGTTGCTACTAAACACTTCATCTCAACTCACGAAGCGTGTTCACCCCAAACCTCCCCTTTTCATTCATTAGTCTTATAGGAAGATTAGGGAATGGACTAGATACTTCATCTCTACTCACGAAGAGTGTCGACCCCAAAAAACCCCATTCACATTCATTACCTTCATTTATTCATTCCAAGTGTGTGTGTGAGTGTGTATAAGAGAGCACACCTTTTCACATAATCACCATTCTCATGACATTGACTTCTAAACATGCTTACTTGTTCATTCATCACATTTCACACACTAGCATGCTTCACATATACACATACTCCATTTAGACATATTCTACACAAACTATGCAATCCAAGCTTAATAATGCTTATCAACATGAACATCAACATTATCATTAATTTACTTCACACTCTATGCCTTCATGGCCATGATCACAACACGCATATTCATACATATATCCATATATTTCAACTAAACACCGCCACCAAAGGTGGACCATACCACTCAAGAGCATTTCATAATAAGAACTAGACAACATAACCAACTTACCCTTCATCTAAGCTTTCCCCACCTATTCATCATTAATCCAATAATTCATCACAAAATAGCCCTTATGGCAGTAGCTAAATCACAATGTAACATAAGGAAACCATAACTCTAACAACTTATAATCGTTCTCATTAAACCCATTTCATAAGATTAAAGTTGATAAAAACCATAAACATGGTTTCATTGACGTTTTGACATTGAAATCATCATTTAACAATAAGAACAACTCATTTTAATCATTAAAACATTTTCAGGCAAAGACCCATACTTAGAGTCAAAGAATAAAGAAGTTTGATGTTTGAAACCCTTTTTGAAATCTCTTTGAAGTGGCTCCTTGAATGAAAAAAGGTTCAAGGATGACTACCATACCTAAATGATAAGAAACCCAAGGAAACTTGATGAAGAAAACGTCCACAATCAGCCCTCCAAGTTCTTTCTTGAGTTCAAGCTTTTATGTAGTTTTGAGATAGTTCTTTGTTGAGAGAGGGTTTTGAATATTTGAAATGAGGGGTCTTTTCTAGGTCTAGGACTTAAAACTGACATAAAACACCTTAAAACCCCTAAAATAATCATCCATGGTTCATAAAGTACTTGGGATGTATTTACAAAAACACCCCAAGCTAGGAAGATTTTTGTGACAACTTTTACAGTGACTCATCGACGGCCACTAGCTACGGGGCGTCGCTTGGTCGACAGTCCGTCCTTCTTGGGCGTTTATTGGACTGAAGCTCCATCATGGGGGTTAAGCTCCCACCACAAAGGGTGGAGCTACTCCCCTAAACGACGGCCCGTCAACTGAACTACGGTCTGTTGATGATATGGCGTCGATTGGACCTGTCTTGGCAGTTTCTGTCCAAATGATGGGGTTCTCTTCTAGGACCCCTTGTGGGTCCTAGGTGGAGTCGTAACCGGAAGTTGAACCCCTAAACATAGTCATATAGGTCTTAGGAACCTCCACCACCAGTTTCAACCAAAACAAACACGTAAAACTAGTCAAAACATATAAGGATACACAAGAACATTCTAAGGCACACCTTCCGAACGTCTTGGACGTTTGACCTCCAAACGTCACCAAACTTTATAAACTGCCTAAGAACATCATTATAAACCATTTTAGGACTTTAGAACCTCATCACACTCATGCTTGTCTCTATTTCAACCTAGTTTGTTTTAGGGATGTTATAGTAGAAAGCAGGAAAATATAATTACTAGATAAGAAGTCCTTAAAAAAGTTTTTATGATATACCTACCTCTACGAATGCAACGTGGTATATGGATCAACTCATTGACTTGTCAAGGAGAGGTTGTTGATAGAGAATTAGTTTTAGATAGAGTTGTATTAGAAGAGGTTTATGCTTGAGCTTACCAGAATGGATCCGCTTCCATAAGCTTATCTTCAACGAACTCTCGAATGACGACTCACATACGATGAAGAGGCTTAGATCGACCTGCTCTGACAAGCATCAACCCTCATATTTTGGTCTAGACTTGATTTCTTCTTAGTTTTTTAATTATGTTTAGGTTATTTTTGCTTTAGTGATTTGCTGAAGCAGATCTCAATTATGCAAGTTCATTTGTTGGATGCTGATATGTTAGAAAAATAGGCTCTTGCCCACCTTTAAACCAAAAAGAAAAAGGTAATGCCTCTTAAAATACATCTCCAATTTTGATGATGGTAAGATTTAAAATGAATTTTAAAAAAAGAAATATTTATTCACAGGAAAATAAAGACCCTACAATTCTTTTTTGAAACGGTATTAGTTCCATTTCAGTAGCAGTGTATTCTCCCACCTAGACCATGCCTTTATTTATGCACCTTTCAAATGTTAGAAAGCTATGGTTTTGGCACGACAACTCGATCAGTTATTCCCCTTCAAGAGACTGACTCTATAACGACTCATTAGGTTGTTTTGAGTACTAGAGCTTCTTATTTCATAAATGACTTCCGATATATTCTAAATGAGTATTTTTTACTATTCGTAAGTACAATTATAAAATTAATGGGTAATTTTAATAATTAATTTAGTTGGTGGTTAAAGAAAATAAGATTGAAATTAGTAGCGGACAACTTTCACCACTTTTATGATTAATTATGTATAATAACTAGGGTAGTAAATATTCTGTAGAAAGAAAAAGAGAAAAAAGGAGAAACTTAGCGATCAGGAGAGAAAAATATCGAGAATTTGGTAAATTGTTACGCCCTGAAATATTTATTTTATGTTTATGGGTTGGATAATATTAATATATTACATAGCAGTGAATGGAATAGCTGATGTGAATTTGAATTGATGCATTACAATGTCTTACTACTATGCCTTTTACCAATATGTTGACGGCTATAAGTTGAATGATTTTTCCATTAGATAATTTAATCATTAGAATTGAGTTATGCAATATATCATTCATCGTAAATAGTTTAGGTTTGACAGACCGTGTGTCTATAACTAGGTTGTATCAGTATTATGATTTTGTTATCATATGATAATTAAGTTTTGATCTATTGAGATAGATAATTAAATATTAAGTGTATTGTATTATATGAATTCCGTTAGAGTTATTTTATTTTGACGAATTGAGACTTAACCCTAGACTTAAATATTTAGAAATGAATGAGACTTGATGTATTATTTAGTATCAAAATTTAGGAATTTGATTAAAGATATGATGAGTTTAGGCTAGATATATCGTATTATGGATGTCTACGGACGTGTTTGCTTATCAATATTGTATACTTGATAAATTAGAGTGTTCTAAGGCATTAAGGAAAGAAAAAAATTAGGAAATTAGCTTGCTTTACTTCGATGAAGATAGGTCATGGTTTATTCTATGTGATAGAGAGACTCTTAATAATGATTGACAGTCATTAAGTAATTCTGTGAAATTTTCTATGTACGCAATTGGTGTGGTTTAGATGAACCATGTGTTGTTTGTGATTTGTGTGTAACTCCAAACAGCGAAATCCATAAAGTTGAATTTATTTACTGATGTGATGTCGTGAATATAGAAGGCTTGGTGAAAGTGTTAATGAAGTGTAATGTGGTAAAAGAAAATGATGAGTTAACTATCGTCACGCCTCGTGGCACCCGATCCAACAACATAGTTAAATCATCATTTTTTCATTAATTTACACCTCATTAACACTATTTTACCAAATTGTCTTTATTCAAGGCAACACTTTAATAGAATAAGTTCAATCTTACTGATTTCATGGTCTTGAGATTACAGACAAATCACAAACACATGATCATCCAAATCACAACAATTAAGTACATAGAAAATTTCATTGAATTACTCAATGACTATCAATCACTTTTAAGCTTCTCTCTGTCATATAGAATAAATCATAACCTACACTCACTAAAGAACTGGAGTCAAGCAAGTTAATTCCCCAATATTTTTCCTTTCCTCAATGCATCAAAACGTTTCCAATATATCAAGTATACAATATTCAGAAGCAAATGAGTTTGTAGACATCCATATTACTATATATCTAGCCTATACTAAGAACTCACCCAAATCCATAATCAAATTTCTAAATTTTGATATCAACTAATATATCAAGTCTCATTAGATCCTAAATATTCAAGACTAGGGTTAAGTCTCAATTCATCAAAATAACATAACTCTAGTGGAATTGATATAATAAAATACACCTAATCTTCATTTATATATCTAACTATATCAAAACTTATTTTATAATATGATAAAAAAATAATTTAAAACTGAAATCACCTATTTACAAAATCATGGTCTTCCTAACCTAAACTAGTTAAAAAGAATGATATACTACGTAACTCAACCTTAATGATTGAATTATCTAATGACAATCATTGTCAATCATCACCCAACTGATAGCTGCCAACATATTGTTAAAAGACATTATAGTAACACATTACCGTGCATCAATCAAATTTTCATGTTCACTTCGGCAATTTCATTCTCTCTTACATAATATAATAATACTATTACCCATAAATATATAACAAATATGTAGAGAGGTATTGATTTACCGAATTCCCGATCTTTTCCTCTCCCATATACCCGCTCGGTAAGTTTCTGTCATCCTATTATTCTCTTTTTCTCTCTTCTCTATGCTACATATTTTTTTTAGAATGATAAAGTACTTTTCTAAAGATTATTTACTTCCTTAATTATTATACATGACTATTATAAAAGCGGTGAAAGTGACTCACTACTAATTTTAATGCTATCTTCTTTTAACCACAAACTAAATTAATTATTATAATTATCCCATTAATTATATAATTGTAGTTATGAATAATAAAAAAATATAAGTATTATTTTATTCTGATTAGAATGTAAAATAAAATTATGCATTAACTAGCATGCCCTTAATGTTGAATAATATAATCCTACTTGTTTCAAAATAAAAATAAATGGTCATTAGCAATGTAGATAGTAACTGTTTTAAGACAACAATATTCTTTCATAGTAACTAATTGTTTAATGTATAATAATCTCTAAACTATTAATCACCGTCAAACAATCTCTTCATTGATAATTTACCTTATAAACAATCCATGCATTATATTCTCCACAACAAAAATATTATACCATTGGGGACGTTCAGGTCGTAAATGTGTGAAACTACTGGTTAACCAAGCTGGAAAATTGTCAATTCGGACGGTCAAAATGGATTGAATCATAAAACGAGTCATTGTCCAATCCAACCCAACAATTTTTTCGATTAAAATGGGTTAGATAAAAATATGAGAAAAATGGGTCATAACAAAACTTGCCGAACTCCTACCATTATTTAATTTGATTGTTTATTATTTTAATCAAGGAAAGAGTTTCCTAAACAAAGCAAGGTCAACTAGTCATATACAACAACTATACCAAAGAAGGAGAACCTATAACAAAAAATATAAGGGACCGTTTGATAGGATGTATAAGAACAATGATGAATAGAGTGTATTAGTAACGTTTAAATTAGTTATGCTAAGACTATTTTTAAGCAATTTATGATTTTGTATATTACCAGAATAATATTTTTTTAAAACTTTAATTATCTCCAACTTCAACTTAATTGTTAGCTTCTGCTCGTGCATGTGTTCATCTAGAGGTATTTGTGAGGCATGGTGTATAATTTTATACATTGGTATTAATTTTTTTTCTTGCTCGTCAAATGGTTTTAATTCTTTACAGAGATCTTTCAATGCCTCAAAAGCTATTTGATTTTCCCTAAGAATAAACATGAAGGTGATGCTCTACTTACACATTCAAAAAAATTTCAATAATTTTCTGTTTACTTCTGGAACCATAGGAACGTGGTTTTCCACTTAGTGAAATGACCATAACAACAACATCTTCTCTGGCCCAAGTGGCAGGTTTATATACATTATGGAACAAGGTATTTTGTTCTTTTAAAAAACACTAAAAGTGTTGCTTTCCCAAACATAATCAACATTGTTTCAATCTTGTGCTTACTATTTCTTGTCCTATTTTTATAGCAGAAAAAAATAATTAAAGAAGAAAAAAAGATGTTTCTATTGAATTTCTCAAGACTTATTCAACTAACTATCCTATTTACTTTTTTTATTATTTCCTTTTATCATGGAAAACATGACAAAAAGGGATACGTAAAATACTAAAACAAATTTTATAAGAGTCTAAGTAAGCACTCAATGTTAGTTTCTCAAAAAGAATAATGGTCTAACCCATCGTCGACCCCCTAAACTTGGCAGCAATTTTCACTTAGACATCTTAACTAGGCTTTGTTAATTTTAAACACTTTATGTCAGATGACATTGTGTCATTTTGACACTTTCAGCTGACATGACAAAGTGAGTGTTATATACTGGATAGTCACGCGTGAGGGACTTATTTAGTCTATTTTATTTTATTTTTTCTCTTCTTCTTTCTCATTTTATACCAACTATCTCTTCCATTATTTTTCAAAGCTTAAAGTACTTCAGTGGAGGTTAAATCTTAAATCCTTTGTTATAATAATTTCAATTTCAATTTTAATTTCGCACTACAAACACATATAGATCCAAAAAAGAAACAATAAATCGAACCCATATCATCAACACCCCAAATCATGTAAAGTTCTCCCACAATAATCCTAAAATAGAAGCAAAAAGAAAATTTTTTACTACGTAAATGTTAATCCCACTAATCTTGAGTCCTAATTAAACTACAAATATCACAAAATTAAAAAAAAGAGACTACAATCTTAAAAATATGAGCCATTATTGTTATAGATTTGCACGTTTTAGCCCTAAATCAAATGAAGAAATGGAAGGGAGGGTGCAATGAATGGGGATTATGAAAAGAAAATCATGAAAAAGAGGAATAAAATGGTGAAGATGATTATGTGGTTGTGCGTGTGATAGAAAAGATAATGAAAATGAAGGAATATGATAGAGTAGATTGTTTGGGTGTGGATTTATGACAAAAAAAATAAAGCTAAATAATAATAAAAATGGAGCTATACAATGGAGAAGATGAATGGGGAAGATGATTGGGGAAGTTGTGTGGGGTTGTATTTTTCTTTAAATTTGGCAACTATTTTATTTTATTTTTAGGGATAAAAAGACCACATGTCATTTATTCATTGGTAACTTTGTCATGTATTTTAATTCTTATTTTTTCTCTTTAATATAATAGACTTTTAATGAGTTGGCATGATATAATTGGACATCCAATCCACATGGACGTGCTTGGTTAACACGCACTTGAAGTTAACATGTGCTATTGAAAAAAGTGTCAAAATGACACAATGTAATCTGACATTAAGTGTTTAAAATGAACAAAGTCTAGTTAAAGTGTCTAAGTGAAAATTGCTGCCAAGTTTAGGGGGCCACCGATGGGTTAGTCCAAGAATAAAATATTGTATTCCACAAGCAAATAAGATTGCAACTCGAAGTGGAGCAGACATTGGTTCTATGCTCTTTTCACCAAGTGGAAAATTATTTTCCTATGGTTCCACAAGTGTAGAAGAAATAATTGATGAATTTTTTATAATTAAACTAGAGGATCACAAACACGATTATTCTTAGAGAAAATCAAATGACTTAGAGGCATTTGAAGATCTTCGTAAAGAATTACAAACACCAAACAACAAACAATAAAAGAGAATACTAATGCTTTAAGATTATGAATCTTTGTTCAGAAATACTTCCAAATAAACACATAGAGGAGCAGAAGTTGACAATAAAGTTGCGGGTTGAGAAACTTAAAAATGAAAAGAAAAAGTGTTATCATGACCGAGCATCCCAAGTTTGATTTAAAGTTTTCCCCTAAGACAGAAGAGTATGAGAGTACTTGAACTGATAATTATTATTAAGTTGGTAATTAGAGTTCTTGAAATTGGAGATATACTTGGAGAAGACTTTACCGGCGGTCTAGCTTTCTAAGATAATACATTATTTTCTTTGTTTTTATGTCATATATTGTTCGGCTTCAATCATCAACTTGTACGAGCTTTAAAAAAACAATATAGAAGGTTATGGAGCACTTATATATTTAAGACATATTTTTGTTTGTTTTCTCTTTAGTATTTAATGATATTTTGTGTTGTCCAGATTAGTAAATTAATGAAGCCTTTTACTAAACTAGTGAATAATGTGGAAGTGATTTATCAAAGATATCACTCATTAATGTTCATTAATGTTCCAACTCTAGGGAGATTGGCGCATTACATTTAACACCAAAACTAGCTCTTAGTGAGACAGATGGAATATGTTGTAATATGAGTTTATAAAACATCCATTAACAAGTAGTATTATTTTATGTTGATTAGAATGTGGAATAAAAAATTTGCATTAGTAATGTAGATAATAACTATTTATACACAAAAATATTCATTCAAAGTAATTATTTAATGTATAACAATTTCTAAACTATTAATCGCTAAATAATGATCGATTCATTATTAATTTACTTGATACACAATCTGTGCATTACAATCTCCACATAATAATATATCTACTAGAGTGGACGTTGAGGTTGCAAATGTATGAAACTACTGGTTAGCCAAGCTGGCAATTTAGACAGAATTTTGCTGGTCAAAATGGATTGAATCAATAAATGTGTCATTGTCCAATCAAAGCCAAAATTTCTTGTATTGATACGGGCAAGATAAAATATGATAAAAATGGGTCATAACACAACCCGTCCAAATCTTATCATTATTTAATTTGTTCATTCAAGCAAAGATTGACACAACAACACAAATGTCAACTTGTCGTATACAAGAGTTATACAAAAATTTACTTAATAACAAAAGAACATCATAACCTTCAATTTTGTGGTCTAAAATCTCCTATAAATGGATCAGCTTATAATAAGAACAAATATTGACCAAATTAGAAGATTCGGTGATTGGTAAGGTATACTCCAATTCAAGAACACCAAATCCATGATAATTATAAGCTTAAAAGCTCTCCTCTTCTTTCTTTAAGACAACAAATAAATAAAATTCGAGATAGTCGGCCAAAATAGCACCCCCTTATTTCTTTTTTAGCATTCTCCACTTGAAACATAATGGCCAGTTTCTAGTCCTCCATGTACTTATCATGAGGTGTTTCTGAGCCAGGGTATATAATCTTATACATTAGTATTCGTTATTCTCATTAAATGTTTGTAATTCTTTACAAAGATCTTCAGTGCCTCAAAGCCATTTGACTTGCCTTAAGCATAATCATGTTGGTTATCCTCTACTTTCACTTTGAATAATTTATGATTTTCTTATTCTATACTTGTGGAAAATAATATTTTTTCCACAAGTATAGAAGAAATAATTGATAAATTTTTCAAAATGAATCTAGAGAATTGTCAATGTTATTTTTTTGAAGGCAAATCAAATGGCTTTGAGAAATTGGAAGATCTCCACAAAGATTTAGAAGCATGGAACACGAAAGAAAAAAACAAATATTGATGTATAAGGTTATGCAAACCGGCTAATAGATAGCCCACATAAACCGACAGTGGAGGAAAAGCTGGCAATAAAGTTACGGGTAGGGGAAGTTATAGAAGAAACAAAAAGTTCTACTTTGATAGAGAATTTCAAGTTTGATTTAAATTTTGCCCCAGGGCCTGAAAAGAATGAGAGTTCGTGAACTCATAAATATCATGGAGTTGTTGATTGGAGTTCTTGAAATTGGAGTTATGCTTATAGAAGACTTAACTAGTGATCGGATCTTTTAATACGATCAATTATTGTCTTTGTTATCATGTCAGTTGTTGGTAATATTCACTCATCCCTTTATACGATTGTTTAGACCAAAAAATAGAAAGTTTTGGAGTTCTTATGATATTAATAAACTTATTTGTTTGTTTCATATATAATATTTATGATATTATGAATTGTCTAACTAGGTAAATCGAATGAACCCTTTTCTAAACAAGTGAACAATGAAATTGATTGATCAAAGAGAACACTCATGCACTCATTAAGGTTTTGTCATTGTTCCAAGTCATGGGAGATTGGTGCATATACATGTTACACATGAGCTGTCTCTCTATGAGATGGTGGAATCTTTTGTCAGGAAAATATAAAACATCCATTAATAGTTAGTATTACTTTATATTAATTAGAATGTAGAATAAGAATATGTGCATTAGCAATGTAGATAGTAATTATATAAAGACAGAAGCATTCTTCCAAAGTAATTAATTAATTAATGTATAACAATCTCTAAACAATAAATCAGTGAAAAAATCTCTAAACTATTATCACTGAATAACAATCTCTTTATTATTATTCAACCTCATAAGCAATCCATGCATTAAAATAAAATCATGATATCATATCATATCATATATCATATATATAAAAAAAAGAGAACCCTAGGACTGCCTACGTAGCTTCGCCACAAACCAAAATTTCCTTTTAATTTATTTATTTCAAAAACTAAACTTTCATTTTCTTGAAAAGTTGTGACTTTTATGAAGAATTATGACTTTTATGAAAACATTGCGACTTTTATAAAAGGTTGTGACATTTCTGAAGGGTTGTAAGTTTTCCAAAGAGTAGTGATCTTTTCGATAAGGCACAATAAGCATTTGTTCACACTACATTTTGTTGTCTATAAAAATATAGAGATTTTATGTCACTATTATTTGTAGTTTTTTCGTATATAGGGTAGTCAAATTCAAATATATTTATTAACTTTCTTATGAAGTTTATTTCATTCCTCAAAGTATTCTTTCCTCACATTTCATGAATGTTAAACATTACTATAAGTCATACTTATTCATGTAACTATAGCAATTTCGTTTTGCTATTTTGGTGACTTTTTTTAAAACTTTGTTAAAAATTTCAGCAAGGATGAATGCAAATTCATCTTCTGTGTTGTCAATTTCTATATGTTTCCTCATATAAACAAAGAAAATTAATTTTAATATCAATGCAACATAACTACTCTTGCACCTCTCATGACCACAACTCATAACATTGCTGAAATGATTGAATTAATTACATTTGGTTCTTTAATAAACAAAACTTTATTTCTGCCACTATTATGTGTAGGTTTTTTCACTATAAGGGAGTCTAACTAAAATACATTAATTAATCTTCTTATCAAGTGTGTCTCATTCCTCAAAGTTTTCTTCCTCCTATTTCATGAAGTTAATCTTTAACTGTAAGTCATAGTGATTCACATATCTATTGCAATTTCTTTTTGCTATTTTGGTGACTTTTTTGAACTCTTTAAATTTAATTTGTGAATTTTAAACTTTGATAGAGCCCGACAAACTATCTTTTTGAAAAAATATGTTAAGCAACATGTCTTTTTCTTCTTGATTATTAGGAAAGTAAGGTCGTCTTCATTATTATTTGTGGATATTTTTGAGTTCAAGTTCTCACAAAATTATGCTTTGAGATTTTAATATGTTATTAGTCAAAAATTTTGTTTAGAATATCATGTTATTAACAGTTCCATTTGGATAACACCTACTGCTTGGTTCATAATTGCATTAGTTCTTTGTAACTGCATACTATAACCATAACAATAACTATGGTTCAGTTCCAAATAAGTTGGGGTCGGTGATATGAATCTTAAGAAATAGTAATGACTATTGTGATACAATGAGAAAAACATTTTGATGCTAATTAACAACTAGGGTCATTTTTAACATATACATGATACGACATACTATAATAAAAAAGAGATTGATGGAGGTTCCTAAGAAAGGAGTCGAAGGTCTTCCATTTGAATTTAGTTAATTCTATTCTTGTATGGACATGATGTTCCTCTTTATCTGGGAGTGTTGTTGTTCTAGGCTTTTTGGTGTCTTCTTTAATGTATGATATTGTTCTTTATAACTTCTTCGAATTTAAAAAATTTCATTATTTATGACAGACTATTTTCATGGCGATTTTCTTAGACTTCTTCCTTGTACTTAAAATCTCTTTGTGACTCATAATTTTTGTATAACAAAAACAAAAATTAAAAAAATATAGTCTTTTATGATTTCAGAGGAACGGTTCTTCTTAAGAAAAAATACTCTTTACAATGTAGCATATGTATTGAAAATATGAATATTATCGAATGATCATATGTAATCTTAATAAATAGTTCAATCCAATGCGAAGCACAGGTAATTTACGTAGTATATATATAAAAGAAAATAATAGGCCCACCTACGTGGTGCCACCACAAACAAGAATTCACTTTTAATTTATTTATATCCAAAACTATTCTTCTTCTTTCATGAAAAGTTGTTACATTTACAAAAAAAACTGCGACTTTTATGAAAAATTGTGACTTTTATGAAAAGTTGTGACTTAAATGAAGAGTTGCAACCTTTACGAAAAGTTGTCACTTTTATAAAAGGTTGTGACCTTTCTGAAGGGTTACAACTTTTCCATAGTTGTAATCTTTCTTATATGGCACAATAAATCTCTATTCAAACTACCATTTATTGTCTATAAATAGAGGGATTTCCTCTCATTTTAAAAAAACGAAAATTCTGAACCTCTTCATCTTCTTCTTCACAATTGAGTATTTATGTACTTTACTCATGTTGAGTGGCTCAGTGACACCATTGCTTATTTTTATAATCCTGGTTTGTGTTTTTACCATCATTAATTTATGCTTATGTAATTAACGATAAATGATAAGATGTAATAAGTTTCATTATACTTTACATTATTAATTAATCTTTCATGTAAGAAAATATAGTGTTTTAATTTTAGTGACTGATTTATTTTAAGTATTATTTTATATATATTCCATGATATTAAGTTTCCGCGCAAAGCGCGGGTAATTTTACTAGTCTCCTGATATAAAATTATCTCTACCATAATGGACATTGCTAATTGTTAATTTGTACTAAATTTGTCCGGTCACAATAGTTTGAATCAATTAATGTTATACCTCGGAAATCCAATGACCTAGGCTAGATACTCACCTAATGAATAATGATTTAAAGTGGTGTTTCCAGACATAGACTAATTTGATAATCTTGATTTAGAAGTATTAGATCCTAAACGTCAAGGGACAACCATGACGTCCGGAAGCTAGTAAAATAGAACTAGTAGATATCCTTAGGTCTTGTGAAGGCTTGGGAGTGTCGTATGGAGGGTAAAAATTGTAAAAATACTTTAAACAGGTAAAACAATGTTTTTAGGATCGAAAAGTCCAGTTACAAACCCCCAAGGATCACCCTAGGGGTCCTTGAGGAGGAACTAACCATTGACCAAAAAGCTACCCCAAGGCAGCATGCATTTGTACATGAAAGGAGCATATGCGCATCGCGGACTAGTTCCCGCAAGGGCCAAATGATTGGTCGAAGTCGCGGACATTATCCCAGACTCTTCTGTCTCAAAAATTATTTCTAGCAAACTTGAGGGAACAGCTCTGCGACGCGGACTTGTTCCCCGACGAAAATTCTTAAAATTAAGGTTGAGTTTGACTTCACAAAAAGTTCCAACTAAGTGAGGGGTGTTTTGGGTATTTTAGGGTATGGGTATCTATTGATTTTAAGTCAGTTTTACGTCACTTTTACCTCACCTCTCTCTAAATTGTCTCTCTACCGAACCTCCATTGAAGAACATTGAAGCTTCAAGAAGAAGACCAATTCTCCAAAGTTTCCTACTCAAATTCGTGGCTAAAGTTTTCATTAAGGTATGGATTCTTTCACTCTTGGGATTCCTTTTCCCAAGAGGTCCATTTAAAGATGTTTTCAAATCCCCCAAAAATCATGGGTTTTTATCTATACATGGGTCTTCTTTTAAAACCTAAATTGTTGATCAATTATGATGAATCATGATTAATTACTTATGTTTTTTTAAGTGTATAATGATGAGTAATTGTTCTTGTTCACTTGAAATTTCATAGTACTTATTCCCCAATTTCATAAATCTTGGATAATTTTTACTGAATTGGCTGAAGATGATGAATATATCAATTGTTATAATAGTGTTAATTGTATTATTACTTCATGGACTGCCTCATATCATGTATTATTTAGGTTTTGATCTAATTCTTAAGGAACCCATGAATGTCCCTCTTCTCCTAACTCTAACTCTTGAATTATGTTGAATTATGATTGAGGTGATGTAATTGAGTATGATCTTTCTTAATTGACTATTATATGATGATGATAATCGATTCAATGGGTAAATATCATTGACTTGGGATTAAGTCTTGAATGGGTTTCTTGGAGGCCATTGGTAAAGACCTTCAAGGTCATGAACTTGTTATTGTAGTATTGTTTTCTAATCTTTGGTAATGTTGGTTAATTGAAGTATGAATAATGAAGTTATGAATGTATAATCATGCTAGGAATATGATGGTTGTGAGATGATTATAGGTGTACTGTTATGAGGGGTTGAAGGTAATTCTTATGTGCATCTTATGGTTATGTTATGACGTAATGTTTCTCACATAATGTTGGGTTTGTGATGAAAGGACTTTTTCATCCTATAACCTATGAGCTACGAACATGTTATATTATAGATTAAACTCCTAAGACTTATGCTATGAATTAATGTTAAGAAAGACTTTAAGATACTTCAAAAAGGGAATTTAGTTTAGCATCGAGTGAACTTGAATTTGACAGGTGTTCCTTCAAAAAGTAAGGGAGGTTCACACTATGTTCTCTCATGACGTGGAAACTAAAATGCTAATTAGCATAAAGAGGGTTTCTAGTAACAACCTCCTAGTTCCTTAACTATGTGAACTATGTGCCCCCGTAGGAAACCTAGCTAGTGGATCCACCTAGATGCTATTATGATTTATATGCCCTACCTTGGCAAGTCGGACACCCTAGTTTTGGTGTGAGGGGTTGACACCGGATTCCATGTTAGCTCACATGGTCTATGTCGGTTATGGCTAAGTTTCCCGAAAGTAAAATAAATGATTGAAAGTAAGAAGATGAATACTAACTAGGACTACTTAAGAGGTGTTACTTAGTGTGTGTTAGGGTATGGGACTTTACCTATACATTGCACAAGTGGACCTTGAGGGGAATTCTAGGGGGGTCTTTATGTACATATGTTATGAATGAAATCTATGATGTTGTTTTTACTTGATATACATGATGTTGGTCTAAATTGTTATGCATGATGTTGAGTACACTTGTTATGATGATGTATGAGGTAAAAGGCAATGGTTATGGTCTCTTTTCTAGTTTAATTGATTTATATGGGTTATGGAGTTTCACATACATATTGCACTAGTGGACTTGGATTGGGGTTATAAGTAAGGTCTTGTGATGTATTGATGAAATGGACTCTAAATATGAAATGCTGACTATGGTTTTATTACAATGTTACTCTTGAACATGATTATGAATATGTCTTATGGTTGTTGTGATATGGACTTGTATATGTTCTTGGAATGTGCATAATGGCTTTTAAAGTGAACTTAGCATGTTTATACCAAAATTTCCCTTTGTGCATGTCTTCAAATGTTTTACTTGCATATGTATCCATACTTAGTTCATGTGGTTTGTACTAACCCATATCTCTTCTATTTTCTACACAAAGTGTAAGTTCGGGCCATTGAAGAGATTCCACTTATACTCCTTTCTTGAAGAACTTGGATTGATGTCCCCAAATTGGTGAGTCCTCATGTCCGAGAATGGAAATGCTAATTCTAGTTTCATTTTCCTTATTCAAAGACTTTATTGTAATTCCTATAATAAGTCCAACTTTTCATACTCTTATGTTATAGATGGCTATGTGAGACAATATTAGATTCTATTTTGATATGTGAAGTGAAGTTGAACTTCAAATTAAAGTTTTAACTTTTCCGCTTTTTATTCTATCTATGATGTGATTATGTATGTTAAGGGCTTGTCGAAGGCCTCTTCGATGACGAAGACGCCGGTTACGACTAGGGGTGCTCTCCTTTCGTGGCAATTAAATGGGTTAGTGTCCAATCCATCCAAAATATTTATTGGATTGTGATGGGTTGGATAAAAATATGATAACTAATGGGTCATAACACAACCTGCCCAACTGTTACCTACTTCGATCATTGGTTAGGGATACTCCAATTTCAAGAACACCAACTACCAGATAAATGTTAATTATAAGTTGAAGAACTCTCCTCTTTCGGGTCAAAGGCAACAATTAAATAAAATTTGAGATACTCGACCAAAATAGCACCTCCTTATTTCTTCTTTATCATTATCCACCTGCAACTTAATGGCTAGCTTCGACTCCTCCATGTATTTATCATTAGGTGTTTCTGATCCAGGGTGTATAATCTTATACATAAGTATTCGGTTTTCACATTAAATGTTTGTAATTCTTTACAAAGATCTTCAGTGCCTCAAAGCCATTTGATTTTCCGTAAGCATAATCATATTGGAGATCCTCTAGTTTCACTTTGAAAAATTTATCAATTATCTTTCTATACTTGTGGAAAACCATGTGTTTTCCACAAGTATAGATGAAATAATTGATAAAATTTTCAGAATGAAACTAGAGAATTTTAAACGTGATTATGTTGATGGCAAATAAAATGTCTTTGAGGCATTGAAAGATCATAAAGATTTTGAAGCATGGAACGAGAAAGAAAAGAAACGAATACTAATTTATAAGGTTATGCACCCCGTCTCAAAAATACATCCACATAAACTCATGGAGGAGCAAAAGCTTGCAATAATGTTGCGGGAAGGGGAAGTTCAAGACGAAACAAAAAGTGCTACTTTGATCGAGCATGTCAAGTTTGATTTAAATTTTGCCCCTGATCCTGAAAAGAAAGAGAGTTCTTGAAATAATTATTATAATTGAGTTTGTAATTGGAGTTCTTGAAATTTGAGCTATACTTGGAGAAGACTTAGCTAGTGAACAACTCTTTTAATATGATCAATTCGTATCCTTGTTATTAAGTCATTTGTCATTAATCTTGAGTCATCCATTTATACGATTGTTTAGATCATAAAATAGAAGGTTTAAGAGTTCTTATATAATTAAGTATGTTTTTTTTTCTCATCTTTAATATTTATGATATTATGAGTTGTCAAAATTAGTAAATCAATTGTAACCTTTTTTTTCTAAACAGTGAAAAATGAAATTGATGGATCAAAGAGAACATTCATGCACTCATTAAGGTTCTGTAATGGTTCCAACTCTAGGGAGATTGGTGCATATACATGTTACACCTGAGCTAGATCTTTATGAGATGGTGAAATCTTTTGAAATGAGAATATACGACACATCCATTAGCGGTTAGTATTATTTTATGTTGATTAGAATGTGAGCTAAAAATATGTGCATTACTTTAAATCTCATATAGAGAGATCTATAGCTACAAGATAAGAAGAATTTGTCTAGTATTAGGTATTATTCGATCTTAAAATCTGTTAAGCTCTGAACTAGGTTTGACATCAAATATCCTCCTACTAGAGTCTCAATCACCTTACCATGCTTAATTTACCCGACAAGTATAAACACAGTGGGAACTGAACAGTCATATAATATTCAACATCATTCTCAGGTGGATATTACATGTTATTTTCAGTTCTTCTGCAAGAATTTTTCCCTAATCTCTCTTGGTATTAATTATGATGTTGATGCTAGCATGGAAATAATTAATTATGCAAAGGTCTCTTGTTTTTTTTTCTTCTAGAATCACTTTAACAAATAAAATTGTAGGAAATATTTTTTTCTTCTTAATCTTATTTTATCAATTAAAATAAAATAACTTTGTGTATACTTTCAACAAATAATATATCTCATATATATAGATCATAGTATATTAATCATTAATTTATATTTATATAACAATATAAATAATTATAACAAAATAAGAAATATTTTCATTTTAAGGGAGGGAAATACTCTTGCGGATTATTTCACTAACCTAGCTTTTAATTTTGAAGGTACTTTTGAATGTAAACAATTTCATGATATACCAGTTGCATCTAGAAGAATCATCAATACAGATAAACATAGCATCCATCATCTTAGGATAAGAAAATCTTGTTAAGCCTGTTTTAGCTCACTATATACCTCTTTTAGTGGTTGTTAATAAATTCATCTAGTAGTTGGTTATATACTCTTCACCTTGTGTGAATTAGATTCTATTGGTTATTTATCATGCACTTGATGAGAGCTTTGAGGTGTCTATTATGATTTTTTTTAAAAACAGCACGAGTGAATTTGTATTTTCTTTTTCTGCTAGATAGCTTATTGACGATTTCACTTATGAGTTTAGCTGGACATTTCGACTCCCAATTATGCAGATCACATACGAGTATGGTGTTGGTACTATACAGTTTTGTTCTCAGATTTATTCTCGTACATTAGTATCTTTTCTCATAGATCCAAATCTAGATGGTGGTATCAATCCTATGTCGGATTCAATCCATTAGATATAAATTGAAGGGGAGGGATTACTAATATTAGCTAGGTTTATGGATCCCATTTTTTCTGTTTGTAGAAAGCAGGAATTGATAATTACTATATAAGAAGTCCGTAAAGAAGTTTGTCAGATTTATTTACCTCTAAGAATAAACTTGGGATGTGCATCATCTCATTGGCTCGTCAAGGAGAGGGGGTTGCATAGAGATTTAGTGTTAGACAGAGCTATAGTGGAAGTTGTTTATGCTTGAGCTTACCTTAATAGATATGCTTGCCTAAACTTGTCTTCAACATATTCTCGAATGACAACGCAAAGACGATGAAGAGGCTTAGATCGCCCACTGCAACAAGCATCAAGCCTATGATTTTTGTCTAGACTTGATTTCTTCTTAGTTTCTTTACTAAGTTTAGTTTTTTTTTTTTTTTTTTTGCTTTAGTGATTTGTTGGACTGTATCTCAGTTGGGCCTGTTCATTTTGTTGGCTCCTTTTATGTTAATAAAAAAATGGGATCTTGCCAACCTTTAAACAAAACAAAAAGTTAATGCCTCTTAAAGTACGCCTGGTGTTTTAATAATGGTAGAATTTAAAATGAGTTTTAAAAAAGAAATATTCATTCACAAGAAAAGAAAGACCCTTGATTTTTTCTTGAAATGGTATTAGTTCCATTTATATAGCAGTGTATTTTCCCTCCTACACCATGCCATTATTTATGCCCCTTTCAAATGGGATAGAAGATTGATAAAGTGAGAGAAATTCAATGGTAAAATAGCAGGGAAAAAAGACCTTCAGTTTAGTGAAATCGAGCAAAATCATTGAAAGGAGTAAAAGGAAAGTCTACTCGGGCTTAATAGGGAGATCTCATTGTAGCTCAAGAAAGAACTATGATGAACGGCGCAATGAGAGTAGTTCTTACATCAAACTTTGTCCTTTTAACACAAAATGAGGTTGTGATGTTAGAAAGCTATTATTTTGGCAAGACAACTGGCTCAATCATTCCCCTTCACGAGATCGACTCTATAACGATCCATTAGGTCATTTTTAGTACTAGAGCTTCTTATTTCATAAATGACTTTCGATATATTCTAAATGTGTATTTTGGACTATTCGTAAGTAAAAATTTATAATTTATGGGGTAATTATAATAATTAATTTAGTTGGTGGTTATATAAAATAACGTTGAAATTAGTAGTAGACCACTTTCACCACTTTTATAATTAATCATGTATAATAATTAGGGTAGTAAATAATTTGTATAATAAAAAAGAAAAGAAAAGGAGAAACTTAGCGATCGGGAGAGAAAAAGATCGAGAATTCAGTAAATCAATACTCCCCTAAATCTTTGTTTTATGTATATGGGTTGGATAATATAAATATATTAGATAGGAGAGATTGGAATTGTTGATGTGAATTTGAATTGATGCACTACAATGTGTTAGTACTTTGGCTTTTACCAACATGTTGACGGCTATCAATTTGATGATATTTGCCATTACACAATGCAATAATTAGGACTGAGTTATGCAGTATATCATTCATTGTAAATAGTTTAGGTTTGACAGACCGTGTTTCTGTAACTAGGTGATTTCAATAATATTATTTTGTTATCATATTATAATTAAGTTTTGATATATTAAGATAGATAACAAAATATTAACTGTATTATAATACATGAATTCCATTAGAGTTATGTTATTGGGGTGAATTGAAACTTAAGCCTAGGCTTGAATATTTAGGAACGAACGAGAGATTTGATGTATTAGTTGGTATCAAAATTTAGGGATTTATTAAAGATATGGATCCGTTCAGGCTAGATATATAGTCATATGGACGTCTTCGGACTTGTTTGGTTATGAATAATGTATACTTGATAGATTAGAGACGATATTAGGCATTAAGGAAAGAAAAAATTTGGGAATTAGCTTGCTTTACTTCGATGAAGGTAGGTTATGATTTATTCTATGTGATAGAGAGACTCTTAATAGTGCTTGATAGTTATTGGGTAATTATGTAAAATTTTCTATGTGCGTAATTGTTGTGGGTTAGATGATTCATGTGTTGTTTGTGATGGGTATGTAATCCCAAAACCGCAAATCCATAGTCTTGAACTTATTTTATTGAGGTGATGCCTTGAATAAAGAAGGCTTGGTGAAAGTATTAATGAAATGATAAGTGGTGAGAATAATGATGAGTTACCTATTGTAATGCCTCGTGACACCCGATTCAACAACATAGTTAAATCATCATATTTTAATCACATTCCACTTCATTATATAACGACCCAAACCGTCGTTATTGGAAAAGGGCTAAAATCCGCAAAAAACCTAGACTTGTCGCGCTACAACGGCATAGATGCTGCTGGCGTGGCGGCGCTGAAGCAGGGTAAGTTGCTATTGAAGTGGAATCGGCGAGGCAGAATCCTTAATAACGAGAAATCTTTGCTTTTCAATCTTTCTAAAAATAACACATAGGTCGTATGTTACCCTAGAAACCTCAGAAAAGTTATTCCAATCTTGGTACAGAAGGACAAGGAGCTTTCTAGCATGAGGATGGTCAAATCTTTCTAATTCTTGGACAAATTCACCGTAGCAAATCCGAAAAAGCTGGAAAAGAAGTAAAAACTCCATATAATTGTTTGGCACCCAGGTAGGTTAGTTTTTTATGCATGAAGTAGTTGTAAATATGTGCTTACCATATAGTATAGGAAATTAATAGTAGAAGATATGCGTAGACCTTCATGAACCGAGTAATTCCGTGGAAAATTTCTATAATGCAACGTATTTGGGTTGGTGGCTGATGTACAAAATTGGTGATTGGTTGAGTGTCCTTAGTAGTTTGCTTGAGTAGAATTCATTCATTAAACAAGGGTATAGAAGGGAATAAATTTCGATCTATGTTAGGTTTGACCTATCAAAGTAACAATTTGATGAATGTTTAGTAATTTAGGTTTAAAACCCTAATGACAACTCCTAAGGAAGAGCTAGGGCTAAACTTAGTCTCTTGTGTGATAAGAATTGAGGGAATGTCTTAGGTGATAATTGTGATTCTATGATGTGTGCGATATATGCTCGTTAGTGCTTCATTATGATACGTGTATATGTATTCATGTTATGATGAAAGGAGATGTATGAATTGTTAATACTATAATCTTGATGATGTGTTGTGATTGTGATTATGGTGTGTGATTGGGGATCAAATTGGCACGTTCCGACAAGCTAACTATTGGATCAAGTTGCCACGTTCCGACATAACTAATTGATCGGGTTGCCACGTTCTGGCACAACTTATGATCGGATTGCCACGTTTTGGTAAGATAACAATTTGAGTTTGGGTTCCGTTAGAAAACTAACTACTTGTTACAAGAGTATAAGTTCAAGTATGTTGTATTTCCGTATTGTGATATGCATATACTTTTGATGATTATGTTCATATTTTTAGGGATTTGGTGTAGGTGGAATTATATGCGTGTATGTCAGTAGGGGATGATGTGTAGATATTTTATGAGGTATACTTGTCGAGAAAGTGTGAATTGTTGAGGTGTTGTTTGGGTAAGTACCTAAGCACAATGGAATAGATCTAGATGTTTGGGTAAGGAGTAACTATATGGCTTAGGGTAGATAAAGTGACAATGATTTAATAGTATGACATGATCGATTAGTAGGAAGGGATGTTAGCGGTGTCTGGGATTATCCAATGGGGTTAGAATGTTTATGCTATTATTTAATAGAACCAGAAGTGTTAGTGGTTGAGAAAGAAAATGGTTAGTGGTCAGAGCATTGGGTAAATTGAAGGTGTTCTAATAAGGGGTAATGGTGGAGAAACGAGTGGTCCATGTATGATCCTATTATACTTTTCTTATATTATGAGGTGGGCATCAGATTGACCA
This sequence comes from Solanum sitiens, assembly GCA_016801875.1. Taxonomy (NCBI): domain Eukaryota; kingdom Viridiplantae; phylum Streptophyta; class Magnoliopsida; order Solanales; family Solanaceae; genus Solanum; species Solanum sitiens. Next base: position 1,526,793 of record JABWTJ010000185.1, on the reverse strand, counting down.
ATGATGCCTACAAGTATCTGTGGTTGTACTTATACTACTCTTGCTCTGTCGTTTTTGACATAGTCTTCATGCAAGATAGGTGATATTTCATTAGATGAAGACGAAGAGTCCTCCAAAAGCTGCAATCCCTCCTTATGCTTTGTGGGAGTTGTGTCCATTGGTCATTAGTTCCTTTGTTACTTTTAGTAGCTCTTGTACCTGTTTGACTAGGTCCTTGGGGTTGTTAAATTATTTTACAAGTTTTCAAAGAGTGTTCTTTAAAAGGTGTTTTTTATTAAATCTCCTTGACTTTGTTATTCCGTCTTCTTAAATTACCGTTTGATTTCTCTATTAGGATATCAGAGTTCTCCTAAATAGGTGATAGAGTGGGTGCCCACACAGCCGATGGGTTGGGTTGTGACAAATTGGTATCATGGCCTAAGTTACCGATCTCCTTGTACAATAGCAAAATGTGAATTAGACTTTTGTGGATTGGTGTGTTGACGTCCACATGTAATCAACAAGAGGCTACGAAGCATTCGAGGAAGCCGTTCCACTCCTTTACTCCTTTCCTGCAAAGCGTCCCTTATGGTATGAGTTGAGTTTAATTGGTATCTCTCGATTCCAATGGGTATCTTGATAATGTGGACTGACGTCGTTGATACGACCAAAGAACAACAACAACTCAATTAGAACTGGAAGGTTCCAATTTGTATCCAGACCCAAGGGTAAAAAAGGCATGGACAACCAATAATAATCATCTATTAGACGAACTAACTAATACATTTAAACTTCATGTGCGTCATGATTGGAAAACTGTGACCGTATGTTACTTGCTGCCTGAAATAGTTGGAATTATATGCCTTGTTGTACAAATTCAACTATAATTGTGCATTGATAGTTGAACGAATTATTTGTGTATGTGGAAGTATTCCTGGATGGCCTAAATTACTAACTAAATTGCTAAAATTGTGCGAGTTTTAATGTCTAGGTGTATCCTGGTGATGTGTAGAATGTGGTGTCAAGTTATTTTTTGCAGCTTTGAAATCTAAGCCTCACGTGTCCTAGTTGGGTAATTTAGAAGCTGATAGCATGGTGAAAATTGAGATCCGAAAAAAAATGGAAGGTGAAAAAGTACACAAAAAAGTTTTTGACAAGTTCTGGTCCCGTGTGAGCTGCTACAGCGGGAATTTTCCCGTTAGAGCGGGACAAAGGGAGGCAGAATCCTCGCCAATTTTTCCCTTAACTCCCCACTTTCAAAATATCAACTCCGAAGGGATCCGAAGAAATCTCTGCAACTCCAAAACGACTGTTCTACAACAATAGTAGCGACCTCAGACAGCCAAAAATAAGCATCCATGTTCTACAAAAATTATATACTATCGAAAGGGTAATGACAAAAACAAGTTCGTTCTAAAAATCCATAAGCAAGAATAAAAAATGGAAAGCAATTCAGGAACACTCAGACTTGGTAGTGTCGATGTATGAATCAAGGTTCTTCGGAGGTGTCACATAATTCACAGCCTCATTCAGCATGTGGAAATCCCTAAAATCCGCTGTCTCGAGCATAGAAAGAGCCTTGTCGGGAGCTACGCAAGTCAATATGGCCTTAACCGTCTTACAAATTCTCAGCATAAGACGATCTCTAACCACACTCTTCCTTCTCACATTGCGTAGCTGGCGGCGAAACATATCGACCTCCAGGGCAGTGCTGGGTGGGACCGGTGTGAAATTAGTGTAAGCGCTCCCTGTCCTCTCTCGGACAGTCACCAAGTTCTCCTCAACTCGTGCACCTGAGAATGGGTCTTCTCCATGAGAAACTACGTACTCCCTACTGCGGCTAGCCTTGCTCGTCCTCCTCCTCTTGCCCTTATAAGTAGAAGTGTCCGAAACAAAAAAGGGTGAATAGGCCAATCCATGGGTAATACCTCGTCAGTGTCGAACAACGGCACTGACACCCGCTTGCATAGGGCATTGATCACACCGGGAAGGACGAATTCCTTTTTGTTGCCCTGGTAGAACATCTTCCACTTAGAGATAATTTGCCCCACCACATTAAGTTGATTGCCCTGTATAGCGCACGCCACCACCAGAACCCAAGAAAAGGTAATGGTTGTAGCTTTCCTGACGGCGAATCTTCCTAGATAGCATATTCAGCCACATCATAGCTTCCGGCGAAAAGTAAGAAGTAGTGATTCCCTATGTCGTAGCCTAAGCTCCATTATAGTGTCACGCCGCCAATCCAGATAAATATCCCTATGTTTGGCCTCGTACTCCAAGTTTGAGACATTTAGAACCTCCAGTACCTCTTTAATACTAATGGCGTTCAGGGTAATATCGACACCCTGAATGCAAATGACTGGGTAAGGGTCCTCCCAGCATACGGTGGGAAGGATGGCATAGAACTCTCTAACCCAAGTATAGCGAGCATCTGGGGGAGCCTCAGTCAGCGGGAGCCACCCAAATGAGCGTAAAAGGTAGGAGCCTTCTTGTAACGACCTGCTTAGTCGTTTTGAGCAGCAGATTTTATTTCTGGAAAACTGTCTGAGACGATGTATCCAACGACGGACCGTCATGGGCACGACGGACCGTCGAGGGTGTCTCGTTCCAAACACTTGGAATTCTTATAATTGAGTGCTGAAATCGACTCTCTGAACTCTGTGACGGACCTGCAGGACGGACCGTCACAGACATGACGGACCGTTGTGAGGTTCCGTTTCAAAACACTTCAACTCTTGAGAATTGGGTACTGAGAGCAATTCTCTGAACTCTGTGACGGACCTGCAGGACGGACCGTCACAGACATGACGGACCGTTGTGAGGTTCCGTTTCAAAACACTTCAACTCTTGAGAATTGGGTACTGAGAGCAATTCTCTGTCCGTCGTGACGGAAGTGCAGGACGGACCGTCGTAGGCACGACGGACCGTCTCAGACTCATCAAGGAAATTGAGTCTCTGAAGGTTGTGACGAACCTGCAGGACGGACCGTCGCAGGCACGACGGGCCGTCACAGGTTGCGTAATCCCAGTCTGGGTCGAATTTCTGGGTAAGTTTTAAAGGGGCGTTTTGGACTATTCCTGCTATAATTATAAATTTCGTGGGTTAATGTTAATAACTCAAATTCTTGGGGGTGTGAAGGAGATAACCTTGAGTTACTTAGTGGGTTATTTCCTCATCTTTTATACCTAATTATATGCTAATTAGGGAAAAGAGAGAGAGTTTTGAAGAAGAAAAAATAGAGAGAAGAAGGAGAGAAAGAAACGATCGATAGAGAGAGACAACCAAAGAGGAAACAAAAAGCTTTGAGAGATTGCTTGCTTGATCAAGAATCCTTGGTGAAGGTAGGTTATGGTTTTGATACTATTCGTAGTAAACTCTTAATAGTGAATGATATGTATTGGTGGTATTGTAAACCCTTCTATATGCTTAATTGTATGCTTGCATGAATGTGATTATGTGATTGTGATAAAATAAGCATAATGAAGCTTTTGAATCCAAAATCTTGAAGAACCCTAATTTACCTTGAGATTGATGATGCCTTGGTATAAAAGAAGGCTTGATGAATTGATAGAATGATGTTAGTGGATCGGCGTGTCACGTTCCGACAACATAGTATTAGGGATCGGGTGTCACGAACCGACACGTAGAATTGGGATCGGAGTGTCACGTTCCCGAACATGTCTTAGGGGATCGGGTGTCAGAACCGACCTTAGAATTAGGAGGATAGAGTTTCACGTTCCGACACATAGTCTTAGGGGATCGGGTGTTCACGAACCGACACGTAGAATTAGGGGATCGGAGTGTCACGTTCCGAAACATAGTATTAGGGGATCGGGTGTCACGAACCGACACGTAGAAGTAGGGGATCGGAGTGTCACGTTCCGACACATAGTATTAGGGGATCGGGTGTCACGAACCGACACGTAGAATTAGGGGATCGGAGTGTCACGTTCCGACACATAGTATTAGGGGATCGGAGTGTCACGTTCCGACACATAGTAGTAGGGGATCGGAGTGTCACGTACCGACACA
>JABWTJ010000185.1:1428017-1522772 GCA_016801875.1 Solanum sitiens | reverse complement strand
TGATTATGTGTTTGTGATAAAATAAGCTTAATGAAGCTTTGAATCCAAAATCTTGAAGAAACCCTAATTCACCTTGTTATTGATGATGCCTTGGTATAAAAGAAGGCTTGATGAACTAAAGTAATGAGATTGGTGATGCCTTGGTATAAAAGAAGGCTTGATGAATTGTTAGAATTAGGGGATCGGAGTGTCACGTTCCGACACATAGTATTAGTGGATCGGGTGTCACGAACCGACACATAGAATTAGGGGATCGGAGTGTCACGTTCCGACACATAGAATTAGGGGATCGGAGTGTCACGTTCCGACACATAGTATTAGGGGATCGGGTGTCACGAACCGACACGTAGAATTAGGGGATCGGAGTGTCACGTTCCGACACATAGTATTAGGGGATCGGGTGTCACGAACCGACACGTAGAATTAGGGGATCGGAGTGTCACGTTCCGACACATAGTATTAGGGGATCGGGTGTCACGAACCGACACGTAGAATTAGGGGATCGGAGTGTCACGTTCCGATACATAGTATTAGGGGATCGGGTGTCACGAACCGACACGTAGAATTAGGGGATCGGAGTGTCACGTACCGACACATAGTAGTAGGGGATCGGAGTGTCACGTACCGACACAAGAGGAAGAAAGATAATGAATCTTGAGAGATGTTAAAATATACTCAATGTAATGAACCTAATTTCCAAAATGAGTGTGGTATTGAGGCTTGAGTCCTCATGGATGAACTTGGTAGTACTTATTGATGATTATAGTACTTGTTGCTACATGTTGAGTATTGTAGTTGATTTATGATATGAACTGATATATACTGTTTTCTATTTTGAGTTGGCCGATGATACCTACTCAGTACTTGTGTTTTGTACTGACCCCCTACTTGTTGTTTCTTTCTTTGTTATTTGGGGAATGCAGCAAACGTACCGTCGTCTTCAACTCAGCAGCGATTCTAGCCAGTCTTCATTACACCGGATTTCAGGGTGAGCTAATGCTTCTAGCTTGGACTGGATCTTCTCTTCAATGTCTTGATGCCTTGAACTTCCGGCATGGACTAGCCTTTATTTATTTTAGCTTCTTAGATACTTTTATATTAGTAACTTGAGGATAGATGTTCTTGTGATGATGACTTCCAGATTTTGGGGATAATGGGTTATAAATTTTAGAAGTTATTTAATTGTTTTCGTTAATGAGTTTTAAGTCTTCCGCTTTGTATTTTGTTCAATATGTTGGGGTTTTAGATTGGTTGGTTCGCTCACATAGTAGGATAAGTGTGGGTGCCACTCGCGGCTCGATTTTGGGTCGTGACACTTCTCCTTTACCTTCTGTTAAACAAGCGCCATCTCACAGCATAACTCTATGGTACAGTAATCATGATGACTCTCTCGACTAGCGACATCTCAAAACTGGACGAAGGGTATGTTCTCGTCCTTTTGATAGGCCATTTGAGATAGCCTTAAAGAAGTAAGATATGTTAGTACAGTATAGACCAGGTAAGAAAGAATAGACAAAAAAGAGAGAATTTTAGGGGAAGGGGAGACACGCCAGTGGTCTGGGTCATCCCACCACAGCGGCCAGAATCCCGTTGAAGGGGGATGTAGGCCGCTGCAGTGTCCTTCATCTAGGATAAACACCAGAAGGGTAAATGACACCTTCCTTCCAAAAATCCCCATTTTTGTTAGTTTTTTCAGTGTATCAGAGTATGTTAACTACCCTAGAACACAAATTAGAATGTATTTCAACTGAATAACCTCTAAATCATGTCAAAAATTTGAGTTCATGGCAAGATGACTTTTCAACTTCACTCATCCGTTTTAGTATTGATTACACCATGTTTTTATGGAATCCTTATGCCTAAGACATAGTACAAACATTTGAGACGTAAGGAAAGTAATCATGCTACGTTTTCCTAACCCTTTTAACAACTTAATTCAAATTTCAATATAGCTACCCAATAACAGTTCTGGTTAGATTAGTTAATTATGCATGTAATCATTGTAATAAACACGATCAAGTAATAAGAGTGTAAAATGAGAAATTACCTGAGAGTTGATATTTGGGGGAGAGTGACTTGGGATAATTTGGGAGTTTTTGGGTGAGAGTAAGGGAAAATTGGAAATTTGCCCCTTTCCCCTTCTTACTGTTGCCCGATCTCCTGCTTAGCGGCGCCGCTACTGCAGCACAGCTGCCGCTCGAGCTGGTAGGCATTAGGGAAAACTTCAAGTTTCACGTGTTTCTTGTTAAACTACCCCTAGCGTGGAAACATAGTACTATTTTCGTTTAGTGCATTTGAACCCCTCCATTCTAGAATATGTCTACCCCTTCATGGTTTTGAATTGATAGAGGTCGTGATATTTCATCATTTCGTTTAAGAGTCTTTTCGCTAGAAGGGAGCGTTCTAAAGTGAGAGCGTGTAACAACTAGGCCCTAGTCGTTCGGGTACGAACGAGTTGTAAATGGTTTCTACTGTAACAACCCGAATCGCCGTTATTGGAGAAGGAAAACAATCCACAAAAAAGTGGACCCTGTCCCGCTACAGTGGGATAAAGGCAGTTGGCATGGTGGCACTGCAGCGGTGTAAGTTGCCGCTACAGCGGGATCGGCAAGGTAGAATCCTTAATTATGAGAAATACTTACTTTCCATCTTTCTAAAAATAATTCGTCTTGGTTGGGTTATATACTGACTAGCGATCGTCGACGCCTAGTATTGGATGAAGTGTCTTTGATGACGTCGATCAATCAGCCCGTAGAAAATGTCAACCAAGATGATTTGTTGTAACTAGAAATCTGGAGGTTGGTAGTAATTTTACATTACATGATATTATATTTGCGCTTTTGATTGATGAATAAATGAGTTTTTCGTCCAATGAACTTCATCTTGTATAGTTGAAGTGTTATCGCGTTATGCGAAATATGCCAATACGAAAGACTTCCCTAGCCCCTAGAATAATCACAAGGAATATCAGTATAGATGACCGTCAATTGATCATGTTTGTTGTGACATTAGTTTACTGGTGTAAGGCATAATGTTATTGAAGTTGAAGTCCATTATGTATCTGCTATGTTATGGTTGAGCCCTCATCTTATGTGTAGTCTCCTGCCCAATGTGGTACCTCTGTTTCTTGGTTCCATTTTATGTACCCACTTTCCAGATTGCCAATGACAACTAGAAATGGTTAAATATGTGGATATATAGAATGGAAGCGCAAAATCTAAGAGTTAGCTTATATAATATAATCTCATAGTCAGGAGTCATTGTTTTTAAATGCTTCCGGAGGTGACTAGTTGTTTATCTTATTTCAAATATAAAGGTTGGTTAGAAAGACCGAGAAAGATGTTGAGTTCTTTAGAAAAAAAATAATGCAAACATTACTAATACATTCTATTTGTCATTATTCTTATACCCCATATCAAACGACCCTTAATATTTTTGTTTGTAGGTTTATTTTTCTGGTATAACTCTTGTATACGAGAAGTTGACCTTGATTTATCAATGAAACTTTTTGCTTGATTAAAAGAACTAGGTAATTTACCTGCGCTTCGCGCCGACATAAATAATCTTTATAAGCTTCTGAACAACCTTTCCAATAATCGACTATTATAAGAAAGAAGAAAAAAGTAAATTTTAGTAGGTTTTAAGCACACTTCAACAGAAATTTAATGATTTGACATCATCACATATCTCAAAAATTGTAAATATATATTAATGATTAAAAATATCTTGATATATAATTATTCTTATCTTTTAGATAATTCATCATAATATATGTTTGCTAATATAATTGTCTTATTAAAATTGATTGTTATTTTTATGTAGCGATGAAACATCACTTTTTTATTTTTTTACATAACTGTGAGCCACTCCTTTTTGGTGTGGAGTGAAAACATGAGATTGATTCGCCTTAGCCGGGGATCACCTTTTTCCATGTGTGGGGCAGACACTGGATTCCATGAGTAGCTCACATGGTCTAGATTCATTTTAACCGGTGAATCACCCCTTTTCGGTGTGGGGCAGACACTAGATTTCATGTTAGCTCACACGATCTTATTCCCTATGATGTCTCTATGAAAGTGAGAATGAATGATGATGATGGAACATATGTTCAAAGTGAGCAATGATGAAAAGCTTAAGAATGTCAAGTGCCAATATCACTCTCATGAAGTTTTAGCAAATAATGGGCACAGCCAAATAAGATTGGCTTATAATAACTTCTTATATGATGTCAATAGAGGGAAGTAGAAACATAAGGTTAACTAAACACCTCACAACTTCCCTAAGATGAAAGTAATGAAATAAATGGCATGATCAATAGGGAATGGTTTATGAAACGTAATGAATATAGAGTGTAAAGAATGACTCACTATAAGGTAGGGAAATCATCCCTTAGTCCTTGGATTACTTACATCGATTCATTGTTGGTATGGGACTACAATGAATCATTGCACTTGTATGTAAAACATAGGACTAAAGAAATTATTGAACTACACAACAACAAGAAAAAAAAGACTGAAAATAAAACTAAGTGTGAGAATATGAGCTCTCGGGTTGGGGGTTACAAAATTTTCAAATCCTCGCCCGAGTGGTTCTAAAATTATGTTGATGATACTAATGTCTTGTAATCATATAGAAAATGAGTTGTGTGCTTTGAATGCATTAAAATACATCATATTCATACCACAATTCACAAATAACGAATTAGGAAAGTCTAATGACTAGACTTTCTAGAAATGGCATGTTGCTTAGGAAGAGCTTTCATTGATTATGCATAGCTTTATGTGTATGTGTGCATACACCCATACTTAGTACAACTGGTGTACTAACCCCCTACTATTTACTATTTTTATAGGTGCAGGTCAGAGGGCAGATTGACGTCACTTGCAGCGGTTTGGACTTCAGCGTTTCTCCAGACCATTTGGTAGGTCCTCTTGATTTCGAGGATGCTACACGTATTAGTCTAGCCTTAGGTTTAGTCATAGCTAGTGGATGTTGTCCCTAGCGTTTCTTTCGTACTTTCATTTCGAAGCTTTGTAATAAGGCCGTGTTTGGCAAACTATTTATGATATATTCATCTTCAGTTTCGAATTGATTCTTTATAATAGATGGTTGTTTTCTTTTTGTTGAGCTTAGTATATGATGTAAACATGTAATGACTATATGAAGTCTAAGTAAACTTCATATGTATAAAAAGTTCTAAATTTTCCGCAAATTTAACTAGATGAATGTGATGAATGCAAGATGAGGCTTCTCTGCGACCTCTGAGAGGTTAACGACGTCGGTGGCGATTCGGATTCAAGAATCTGGGTCGTTACAAACTTGGTATCAGAGCATGAAGTTAATTACCTAGGATCTAAAGCTCAACACAACCACGTTACGTAGTTTCTAGCTTATGGTTGTGAAGCGTGCCACAATCATGACTTAGAGACTACACGATGATAGGAAATTCTCCCTTCTTCTATTCTTTATCGTGCCATGAGAAAGAGTTTTCTAGTATAAATTGAGTAAGAGTATAAGGTTTAAAAAAACGTACGAGTATAAGGGCACTAAGTATTCCCAAAGGTATCAGTTTTTACATTAAGAAAAGAGAAATTTTGATTTCTAAAAGGAGTTAATGAGTTCAAACATATTTTAGGGAAGTTACCTCTTCTAAGAGGATAGTTTGAGAAATTGTCTCAAACTAGTGGAAGAATATGTTCGTAAACATTGAGCATCAGTAGATATTATTAGGATAAATATTGAGCACCGACATGGAAATGAGTTCAGACAACTCACATTCTTAATAAATCATGTATGTCAACATGGATACATGATCATACTTTTTAGATGAATCATAAGTGCCTCAGGGCAGAGCTTAGTGGATCCACTTAGTTGACATGTTTTATACCCCGGCAAGGTATAGGATTGTTCTTGAACTATGGTAAAGAGTTATCTCATCACGTAACTCATAATGATGGTTGTCGGTGAGAGAAACTCTGAAATAAGAGTAAAGAGTATTTTTATACAACATTGAGTTTTATCTCTTGTTTTATAATGTTCTACATATTTTATCTATCATGGTTGTTTTGTATTGATTTGAGTTGAGGTGAGTATTTCTTCCAACCTTCTCAGTTCAGTTTGTTTTGTTTTCAGCTATTCAAGCCAGCTATTTGTTTACTCTAACTATCAGGACTCAAACCGTTGTGATTTACACCAACGCTAACCCTGGGGTAGGAGAACCACTACTACAACCAAACAAAACAACTTAACGAAAATTAAAATGTTGAAAGATACAAAAGCAGGTTTAAATGCCTAATGAAATAGCGAGTTCCGAAATACATTGAAAGTTATAGCAAAATATCTAACAAACTATTGCGGAAAAACAACCCCTAGAACCGAAAGTCATTGTACCAAAACTCTAAAATTCAAAAAAATCTATGAAAAAGGGTCCCAACTTAGCAACTATCATAGGAAAATCCTAAAACATAGTCTGAGTTCGAAAAGAATGGACTAAAAATTGAAGGATCCATGATATCCTGAAAGAAATTTCTCTCCCTTCAATTCAGTCTTGATCACTTATATCTTAGTTGAGGTCTATTCGTAGCTGCCTGAAGATGAGCTGTACTCAATAAAGGAAGAGTAAGTGCATTATTACAACACAACCATAGTGTACTGGTAGGATCACACTGCCACTCCAATAAGAAAATACACGCAAGAATTTACAACGAGTAAACAGACACATACATAATATTTAGATTACTTATCATTTTAGGAGTAATGTACAATTCCACATTATCAATGAAATGCAGTTATGAATATATCAATCACAAGTGGTCCTCTCGAGAAACCTACATCCAAATTGCTATTCTGTCAGAAATGACACCTCATCCAATATATATGTCAGAATATGACACCCGATCTAATATATGCATCGGAATGTGACACCTTATTCAATTGGCACAACCACAATCACAAGCGCACCATAATGACATTACTCATGTCATACAATCAAGTATTAGGTTCATGCTTTATAGTTGTTCATACATAATCATTCATTAGATTCAGTTCTCATTTCCTCATTCACATACGTGTATGCATACAAGAAGCAATTAATCGACATATATCACACAAACATGAATCAAACTATAACCTACCTTGAAACTAAGATTGAATCCTCCTAAGATACTTGAGCCTTCCCTTTCCGAATTCTTTTAACTTATTCGTGGTTTAAAAACAGTCAATTGACACAAGGATCAATAAACAAGGCCTAATTACCCGAATTATAATCAATATTATCAATTCTAGACCCAACTCAAGATCCTAATGTTCAATTAGGGTTTTCCCCACCATTGTCAAAGTCCTTCCCAAAAGATAATTACCCAAGAATCTAAGTTCCACGGATCGAAAAACGGATTAGGGGAGTAGTAATCTTACCTTTAGCTGTAGAAGTTGTTGAAAACTTTCAAGAGCTTCCCCTAGGTCCTCTCTTCGCTCTCAAGAATGAATTTTTGCAGAAAATAACATTTTTGGGATTTTTACCTGATTTAAGTCGTGATTGTCCCGCCATGGAGTACCTCAACCCTCAAAAGTGGCACCTCCACAGCGGCTTGTAGGGAGACAGTGAGTCGGAATTTGAGTTCCAAACTCTCATTTCACTACTCATTTTCAACACTTAACGTTCAAAAACTACATGTTCACTGTAAGATCGGTTTTGGGAGTTCTACTCGCCCGAATTGGATTCTGTAAAATCGTGTGGGCTCCCTAACATCTTGAATATCCACACATGTGATAAAATTCATAATTAGTTCTCTCATTAATTACCATATTCCCTAGACCTCACCCGACTCATATTTCGCCCAAATTTAGACTACACTAGGAATTCAAAAGTCTCTACTCAAAAGTTTTCTGGCCCCAATTATTTTCCCATTCTCTTTTCCATAATGGCGGAAACAGGTCATTACAATAGATACCAATTTACCCATCACTTCTCCTCTAGTGATAAACTAGGAAAAGTTGGCTAAAGTAAAGGTAGAGTAGTACATGAATAGTGAAATAACTGGGACTACGTGTCTTGCATATCCATCTCAATTTCCGAAGTAGCTTCCTCAAACGAACGATGCTTATATTGGAAATTCAAAGACATTATCTCCCTGGTCCACAACTTTTGGACATCGCGATCAAGAATTGCAATCGCTTCTTTCTCATACTGAAGGTCCTTGTCAAGAAATATTGAGTCACACTTAATGATGTTGTAACATCTATCTAATTGAAAGAACTGGAAAGAGCTACAATAAAAAATAGTCATTTTTGGAAAGAACAAAAACTGGAAAATTGGTTAAGAAAAGTTAAGTATGAGTTTTTGGTCAACTGAAAATGACCATAACTCCTAGCTCAGGATGAGTTAGGTGCTACACGTTAATGCCGAAAAGATCTTTGAATTATCTTTCCAAAGCCGCCGAGTTTACGTGAGTTCGAGTTTGTATGAGAAAGATATTCTCATTTGAAGTTGGACTGTCTTGATAAGGAAAGTCCAAGACAGATTTTCAAGGGGTATTTTTTTCTTTTCCCTACCCACTTGATTTAAATATGTTTTAGTGAATTCATTAGGGTTAAAACTGAATTGGTTTAGTTTGCACAATTGAAAATGCACGCGAGGGCTTTACAGAAAAGAACTTAAGAGAGAAGAGAGGACGAAAATAAAGATTTGTTGTCTTCGTAAAGAATTGATTGCGGAATTCGTCAAGGATTTGATCCTACAGGGTATGTGAGTTCAAATAGTGTTGGGTTGGTTCACACATGAACAAAACATGTTTAATTTGGTTTATTTTCATCCTAAAGATATTGAGAATGTGATTTTCTTGAGTTGTGATCTTGAATTGCTTTAGTTCTTGAATTTGGGATGAGATTAAGAAGTTCTTGAGAGTTTAATGTTGATTATTTGAGTTACTTTGAGTTAGATTCTTGTATAAATGTTTTGTATAGATGAATTTCAAGATATATTGAGAAAAAGAATCAAAATTAATTGAATTAAGGTCATAAAATGAGTGAAAAAGTTTGTCAGCTTTACTTAGGGAAATGTTGGGGCGACGTGCCCCCGTTGTGCTAAGAAAACTGGGGAGATGCGCCCCTGTTGAACTAAGAAGGCTGGCCTCACGCGCCCCCATGGCGCCACGAAAGTTGGGGTGACATGCCCCCATTGCACTAGGAAGGCTGGAGAAGAACGCCAATAGTGCGCCAAAATAGGGTCTCTAAATGTAAGGGTCTGGAGTGGCATGCCAGCAGAGCGCCAGGGTTGTCTTCCCCAACCCGTTTTTCATTGTTTATCTTGTCTAAGTCCTTCTAAATTTCACTATCACTTCCTAGTTTTTCTAACTACTCTAAATGACCTCTAAACATCTAGAAATCATCAGTAAACATGAATCATAACCTTGAATCCATAAATTCCAATTCAAGGAAAGTTAAGAGCCATGTAAAGAGTAGTTCTCAGAGTTTTCCTAGGTCTTTTTTCAAATGTTTTAACTTTGTTTTAAGACTTGAGTTTTGAGTTGATTAAATAGTAAAGACTGAAATTAATTTCTTCAAAAGAGTATATCAGGACTATGTTCCCAAGGAGTAAATGTTTTCATATTTAAAGATGTGAGGTAACTTTGATTTCCAAAAGAATCTTTGAGGTTGTTTTTCAGTATAGAGTAATGTTTTCACAATTAAGAAAGAGTGGAAATTTTGATTTCCTAAAGATGTTTTGAGCTATGTTTTTGATAAATTATCTCAAACCACATAAAGAAGTATGTTTTTATACATAAGAGCTAGTGTAATATTTTGGGAGTAGTATTGAGCACTGATATGGGGGACAGTTCAAACAACTTTCTGCCTTTATAAACCATGTAACCATCATGGGTAGAAAAGTGTCATATTTTCTTGATGATTCTTAGTGCTTTTTTTCATAGACTAGTGAATCCACTTATTAGTCAGGTTCTATACCCTCGACAAGGTAATTCCATGACCTAATATAGAGCCTCGCATGTTTAAATAAGGTTGATAACACTGTTTCTAAGCCTAAAATAATGTTTATAAACCATTTAGAAAGTTTTATAGTCAAGACGTCTAGAAGCTAGTGTAATTAAACTAGTGAACTGTCTTTAGGTTTCGTTAAGGTTTGGAGGTGTTGTGTGAGGTTTAAAACTTGCAAAATGACTTTAAATAGGTAAAATCATGTATATAGGGTGCAAAAGTCAAGGTCCGACCCTCAAAGGGTCGCCCTAGGGGTCCATGAAGGGACCCCAAACTGGGCCAAGCAAGCTGCCAAAGCAGCAGCCAAAATGCACATGGACGAAGAGGGTCCGCATCGTGGACTTGGTACATCTTTGGCAAAACATCACTGCGTCACGGGCACACAGCGGACTCTACTATCTCAAAAATTAATTTAGAAAATCTTGCAAGAGAAGCTCCGTGTCGTGGACTTGTTTCCCGACGAAAATCTGAAATTTTGAATTTGAGTTTGACTTCATTAAATGGTCAACTTAAGTGAGGCATCTTTTGGGTATTTCATGAAAGTTCTATATAATGATTTTCAATCAGTTTTCCCTCATTTTACTCACTCAAATCAAATCTCCAAATAAAAAAACCAAAAGCTCTCACCTCTCTCTACTTTCTCTCTCTATTAAATCTCCATTGAAGAAGCTTTGAAGCTTGAAGAAGAAGACCAAATTCCCAAGTTTTCTACTCAAATTTGAGGCTAAAGTCTTTATTAAGGTATGGTTTCTTTCACTCTTGGGATTTCTTCCCCAAGAGGTCCTTTCAAAGTGATTTTCAAACTTCCCCAAACTAGAATTTTTCTCTACTCATGGGTCTTCTTTGAAAAACGAAATTAGGAATCAAATGTGATGAATTATGGTCAATTAAGGTTGTTTAAGTATGTATTCATTGTTAATTCATGTTATTCACTCAATATTCCCATGGATCCATGTCTTTCCCCAAATTCATGAAAACGTTTAATTGATGTGTTGATTTGTGAAGAGGATTAATTTGTTGATTGACTACATTGATTTTTATTATGTAATTGCTTCTTGACTTTACCTCAATTATTCATTGGCTATGTATTCTTTGGTAATTGAAGTATGGAGGAAATAAAAGGAAAAGAAGGTATGAAGGCTGGTTCTTCTTGAATTCAATTATGAAGTTACTTAGATTGTAATGCTTCTATGTCTAATGTGTGGTTGTGATGTTGATAGCAAGTATTCCTCATCCTAAACCCTAGACTATTGAATTGGTTATGAAGTATGCAAGTATGTTATGGTATCATTATTATATGATTAAAAGTAGTTTCTCATGATTATAATAAAGTGTTGAGTGAAACGTTTACTTACATGTATGTGGTTTCTAAAGTGAAAGGATAGTTCTCCTTTATGAGTACCTACAAATTATTTTGATAAGATGTTCACATAGGGGTCTAGAAAAGACTATTGTGATCTTGTATGATGAGAATGATGATTACTAAAGGGAATAAATGCTTAGCACCAAAAGGGCATGTAAATGGGATGGAAGTCTCACGTTTAGCAAGTCCGACCTCCCACATGGGTTTGTTCACATTTAGGAAGTCCAGATTCCCACGATATGTGTTGTCTCATGAGATGGAAACCTCCACGTTAGTAAGTCAAGGTTTCTAGAAAAAATCTCCTTGACCCTTAAATATGTTCCCACATAGGACAATATCTTAGTGGATCCACCTATATTGCTATGTAAGATTGGTTACACCTTAGGCAAGTTTTAACCCTCTCTTTTCTGTGTGGGAGGAGAACACCGGATTCCATATAGATCATATGGTCTCATGTCGGTTATTGCACTATTTTCCCTAATGTAAAAAGGTAAATGAACAAGTCAAATATGTGAATTATTATTGGGGATTTGTCTTAAAGGTTACTACATAGGGTGTGGGAGGGCATGGGACTTCTCTTATTCATTGCACATGTGGGATCCGAAGCCCTTTGTAGTGTTCTTGTATGAGTAAGTTGGTTTCATGTTATGTATGTCAAGTTATATATGAACTTATGAATCAAGCATGTTATGATAAGTTATGAGATTATGTTGTATGTATGTAATAAGTGAATTAATGTGATGCTTAGCTTTGGATAGGGTTATAGGGTTCTGTTCTTGGCATTGCACAAGTATTGTTTTGGGTTGCTTATGTGTTGGATTAATATCATGTTGGGTTGGCTTATAATATTCCATATATGTACATGATGAGTCATTTAACATAAAGCATGATTTTGACTAAATTGTGCCTTTTCTCATGAATTGATGATTTTATGCATATGAACCATACTTAGTACATGTGTTTTGTACTAACCCATATTTCTTCCCTTTTCACCCAACATTGTAGGTTCCGTCCATTGAAGAACTTCTAGGCCATTTTGCAAGGATCCTTGCACTTTTTCCTCCAAGTAGTGGTGAGTCATCCAAGTTCAAGGATGGTGCCTTTGATCTACCCTAGTATTATTAATATAGTCTAAAAGACATTCGTTGCTTCCTTATTCTTAAAGACAATTGTTGTATGGCCTAAGTGGCAATATATACTTGTGTAAGGGATATGCCCAAATATTTTACTTCGTTTAGATGGTTAACATGAGATGGTATTATTAGACTAATTCCTTATATGTTGACTATGTTAAATAAACGAGAATCCTTTGTAAGCTTCCTATGTGAGGTGTCTAAATAAACTCCATATGTATACATCTAAAGTAAGCGAGAGGTCAATGTATACCTCAATATGTATTAAGTTTCAAATTTTTCTGCATTTTTGACCTATGAAATGTAATGATGAATGCAAAAAGGCTAGTCTTAGTCCTCGTTGAGGACGACGACGCCGGTTGATTCTAGGGGGTGCTCCCCGGTCATGACAACGATGACCCTGACAGCGTGAGGCAAAATGATGTATTATCATAATAACTCTTACGTGATGGTTGTCAGTTACAGAAACTACCATACTAGTATTTTTGTATTTTTAGATACATTTCAGAGTTTATATTGTATCTTTGCATACATAGAGAGTTACTGTTGTGTTTCTAAATACACGGAGTTGATATCCATGTTTTAAAAGTTTATTTATAGTGCACATGTTTATAGTGCTTTATATTGAAATGAGTTTAGTTTAGTTCCGTTCAGTTGAGACCAGGTTTGTTCTTGAGTTCCTTTCAAGCTTATGTCTTATTTTAGAATTCCACTCGCATACTCGTACATTCAGTGTATTGATGACAGTTGGCGTGCATCTTATTATGATGCAGATAGACGTAACCAGGATCAATATCCAGTGCTTCGTTGATCCAATTGAGCTCTAGAGTTTGTTTGTGAGCCTCCTTGCTTCTGAAGGATCCCCTTTTTATTGCTTTATTAGTTCTTAGTTGTTAAGATGATTGTGGGTACTGTCCCAACATCCCTCATAGCCTTAGAGGCTTCATAGACAAAGTTAGTTGATGTTAGCTCATGAGACTTTACTTTTCTTTTTCAGTTAAGTTGAGAATTGAGTTGCAATTTTACCAAGTGAATGTTTAATTATAATACATTCTCAGTTTACTTTGAGCTTCCAGTTAACTTTAAAACTAAATTTATCTTGAGTAAAGTATTTCACTGAGTAGTAAGCAATACTAAGGATTTACTTGGGGCCAACAATGGTTCTCGAGTGCTAGCCACGTTTGGGGTGTAGTCTCGGGCATGACAGATTTAATATCCGTCCCTATTATACTTCTTAAACATGGATACATCAAACACTGATAAACTCCACATAATCTACGAGGCAAACCTATAAGACACTAGCCCTACACAGTCAAGAATTTTGAATGTTCCAATGTATGTAGGACTAAGTGTACCTTTATTTCCGAACCTCATCACCCCCTTTATGGGTTATAATTTAAGAAGGAGTTATTCACCGGCCTAAAATTCCATGATTCTTACCTTATGTTCTGCATACTTCTTCATCGACTATGTTTTGCTATTACTTAGCTTTGACGCTTCTTACCTTATCTTGAGAATCTTTAACCAAATCATCTCCAAAAGGTTTCACAATTCTAGCCTCAAACAATCCTATGGGGGATCTACATCCTCTGCCATAAATTGTCTCAAATTGAGCCATATCAATGTTGGAGTGGTAAATATTATCGTAAGGAACTCATACAAAGGTAGGAACTTATCCCAATGTCCTCCAAAGTGAATCTCACATGCCCTCAACATGTCCTCTAACACTTAAATATTCTTTTATGACTGCCTATCAGTTTCTAAATGGAAAACTATACTTAATCAATTGAGTGCCTAACTCCTCATGTAATTTTCCCTAATACTTGTAAGTGAACTGCGTAACACTGTCTGAAATGATAGAAAGGGGCACTTCGTGTAGCCTCACCATCTCCTTCATATACTTTAGCCAACTGGTACTAATTATAGTCTACTCTTACGGGAATGAAGTGGGTAGACTTAACCAGTCTATCCACCACCACCTAAATGGAATAAAACATTACCAAGGTCCTGCGAAGAACAACCACAAAATCTGTAACTATACTTTCCCACTTTATTCTGGAATTGGCCTTCGCTGAAGCAAACATGCAGGCCATTGGTGTTCATAGTTTACTTGTTGGCTGTTTTGTCACTAAGCCACAAACTCAACAATGTTTTTTTTCATGCCAGACCACCAATAAAAGTGTTTTAAGTCTTTGTACATCTTGGTCACACCCAAATGAATATAATATCGCAAACCATGGGATTCTGTCAACTTTTTTGGAATCAAGTCATCCACTTGGGAACAAAAATTCTCTCTTTAAAACTAAGCACACCCTCTGCATCTAGAGTCGCATCATGCCTTGAAACACACTATCTTCTTTCTGAGCTCATTCAAACCCTCATCTTAAAACTGTTTGGCCTTGATATTCTCAATGAATATGGGTCTAACCTCAAAACTAGATAACACCCTACCTTTCTTTAAGATTCCCTACATCATGACTTAGACTCCAAGGTTTGAATTTCCTTGGTCAATGGTCACTTGGATACACTCAACAAAGCTAGACTACCCATACTCACCGCCTTCTGGCTTAATGTGTCACCACCACATTAGCCTTACTCAGATGATACTGTTTGGTAACATTATAATTTTTTACTAACTCCATCTACCATCATTAATCATATTCAAGTCTTGATCAGTAAACACCTCGTACTTGACACCATAGAGGTAATGTGCCATATCTTAAGAGAAAATACTACTCTTTTCAACTCCAAATCAGGTGTCGAGTAATTTCACTCATTCACCTTCATTTGTTGCAACGCATAATCTATAAAATTCATATCCAACATCATCATAATACCCAAACCTGAATGTGAAGCATCACAACAAACAACAAAATCTTTAGCTTCCATTGGTAGCGCCAAAATAGGTGATATGGTCAGAAGATTCTTGAGATTTTGGAAGCTCTCTTCACATTTGTCAGTCCACTCGAAAGGCACCTTATTTTGGGTCAGTCTTGTCAAATGCATGGATATGGAAGCAAAATTCTTCACAAACTGGTGATAGTAGCTGGCGAGTCCCATAAAATCCTAATTGCAGTCACAAAGCTAGGCCGGACCCAATTTCTGACTACTTTGATCCCTTGGGGATGTACCATTACTCCTTCCCTTGAAACCATACGTCCCAAGAAGGAAACTAAAGTAAACCAAAACTCACACTTGGAAAAGAATGCATATAACGTTTGTCTCCCAAGGACACCCAAAATAATACAAAGATAATATATTCCAACCTTTTCAAATTAATTCTTTATGTGAGGTAAAACATTTAACCAAATAATCAAAAGAGGAAGAAAATGGGAACTGAATAAAATTAATGTATGTCACAAATTTAAAAACTACCTTATTTTATAGTTTTAAAATGTGAAATTAATAATAATTTATGCAATTACTCTAAACTCAAATAAAAAAGTCATAACTCAAAATTATTCGTGTTCCAAGCTTTACTTAATCCGTAATCAAGATCAAGCTAGATTCGAAGCTCATTTGTCGTTCGGAGAAGAGCAAAAGGACCGAAGTATCCTTAACCTCATTTTAAATTTGTATTGCAATATTAAAGAATGTTTCTTTCTTTTCTGTCAATTTTAAATTTTAACTTTCCACTTAATAGATTTAAAACCACAAGATCAAAATATATTTTTGAGTATATATCTAATTTAGTTTAAAAATCAAAAATCATCTTTACTTTTTATATTTTGTATTAAGTTAAAATAGGTTAAATAAATTAAAACGGATAGAGTACTATTTTTAGATGGGAAAATACTTTTTTTTTCATTAAAAAAACACAACTTTACATGTCAAAAATAATTTTAAATATACTAACAATTATACACTTTAAGTATAACAAAGACAATGATTTGTGAGACCCTAGTACTTGACTCTGTTTGTAAGTTGAAACCTTGTACTAACAATTTTTCCAATTGAAACCTTAAATTCACTGAACACAATATTTTAAATCACTCCAATTCATTTTGAAATTTTGAGGAACGATTATGGGACCTCACATTTGTTTATGATTATAAAAATGGATGATGGAAAAGTTGATTGTTGGAGACAGATGCGTTTTATAGAGGTTTATAATTTCAAGAAGGCGGGTAGATCGAAGATGAAGAGACACATTGGAGAAGATGTTCTCGTAATTTTATTTTTTTTGAATGACAAATTTATTAAATATTTGAATTGTTGGAATGAAAATGATTTTTTATAAACTAGTATTTTATCCAAAAATATTTAAATTGATGAAAAGGTTCATGACTCCACAACCCAACACTACTTTTTACTTTTTCTTAATCTAACCTTGAAAATAAATCACAAAAAAATTGTATGCTATTTATCAAAATAAGTTTTGGGAGTATCCCTTTGCCAATTAATCTCCACTAAAAATGTAAGGCAACTACAATTAAATATAACAAAATTAACAAATATAACCACATATGCTAACACAAATTAAGCAAGAGAAATATTTTATGGTATTCAAATTTGGGTCAAAATTCTCATATTTTAGGTGCGCATTTAATAAATTATAAGTTTCGGAAAGTGATTTACTATTTAAACCAAAATTGTCTAAACACTTTTGATGCCTCGAGTGTAGCCCAACTGCGCAATAACGAAAGAAATATAACATTCAAAAATATTTTGTTTGCTCTTAGTTTTCTTCACCTTCCAATCTTCAAGGTCGTCTCAACAAGTTTTGGGGCCTAAATCCAAACTTCACAAAGAGGCCCTATGTTTTAGTTGAAAAATATAAATTGATTAATTATAACATACTTAGTGTAATTCTACAAATGAGGTATGAAGAGAAAGGATATAAGTGTAACACACCGCTATTTCAAATAGCTAGATTTAGAAAGAGCTATTTTTGGAATGAGTAAAATTTAGAAATTTTGGCAAGTTATGCTAAGTATCAGTTTTGGGTAAACTTCAGACGACCATAACTCTTAGTACATGATGAGTTAGGTGGTTATAAGATATCAAATGAATGTTTTTGGAATCCTCTTTCCAATACCACTGTATTTGCTAATTTTGAGCTTGTATGATGGAGATATTCCTGTTCGAAGTCAGGTTGTCCGATTAAGGAAAGTTACCCGAATTTAAGAGGGGTATTTTGTTCTTTTCATTACCCAAGCAATGTATTTTGTTTTTAGTAACTAATTAGAGTTCTATAATGGTTTGGTTCAATTTACACAATAAAAATTAACGCCAAGGGTTTTGAGAATAGTTCAAGAAGAGGAGAAAAGGAGAAAAGTCAAGGCGTGCTTGGAGATTTCTTGTGGAATCAAAGGTTGTTTGGGCAAGGGTTGATACCTATAGAGGTATATAAGTTCACATAGTATTTGGTCCGTTCGCCCACACACCAATAATGTTAGTTTCAACGTAAAAATTGTTCAAGAAAGTATAAGGTTTGATTTTCTTTATTTGTATTATTGAATTTGCTTTCCTTCTAGAATAAGACGGAATTGAGGAGTTCTTGAGATAATTTTATCATTTTTAAGAGTAGTTTTGAATAGACTCTTGTGTACATGTATTGGGTATCTGAATCTAAATAGATATTGAGAAAAAGAATCGAATTTAGTCGAATTAAGATTAGAAAAAAGAAGAAAAATTCACCGGACTAGACAAGGGAAGGGTGGCACGGCGCGCCAAATGTGCCTTCATGGCTTGCGTGGATCTCCAGTAGTCTGCTGGGATGTGGTCTCTAAACTTAGGGTCTGGCACCCCGTGCCAGCAATGTGCCACGGTCGACTGTCCACACCTGTTTTTTATCGTTTAGCCCATCCGAGTCCTTCTAAAGTGTGCTAACACTTCCTATCGATTGTAACTACTCTGAATTACTTCTAAGCATCTAAAAATCATCCATAAACATGAATTACTACCTGGAATCCATAAATTCAAAGTTAAGGTAGAGCTAAATGTCATTATATTTCTTTGAGTCGTTTCAAAAAGTCATTTACAACTAATGTAATGTTATTTTAAGTTGTAAGCACTGAGTTGAGTAAGAGTGAGAGTGAAGATCATTTACTTAAAAATGATATATGGGAACTATGTATTCCCAAAGTGTAACTATTTTTACATTTAAGATGAAAGGAAACACCAATTTCCATATGAGTACTCATGAGTAGTTCTGAGTATCATCTCTTTTAAAAAAAGATATTGTGTAATATTTTGAAACCATAGAAAGAGCAATGTTTTTAAAAATATGAGCTGAGTATATTTTGGGTATAGTATTGTAATAAAATATTCCCGTCGTTATGGAAAATTCATTGGGGAAAGAAATTGGGTCATACTACATTTGAGTAGTTACGTGGGAGTTCCTAGCCTTGTCCAGTTTTGGGAGAAATCTGAGTCAGATGAGAGCTAGGGAAAAATGGAAATAAATAAGAGAATTAATTATGATTTTTTTCTCATGAGTGGATAGACAAGACATGGGGGATCTGGTACGGCTTTACGGAATCGAATTTGGGCGAGTAGAGCTTAAAACACTGATCTTAGGGTTAACATGTAGTTTTTGAACCTCAAGGGTTGAAGGTGTGCAGTGAAGTGGGAGTTTGGAACACAAATTCCGACTTTCTTTCTCTGTGTAAACAGCTAGAGCGAGGCTATTTCCGTAAGGGTGGGGGCCATTATGGCGGGTTAGATCTCAGTGTGGCAGGATAGTCGTGACTTAAATTGGGCATACAACCCAAAAATGGCATTTCCTGAAAAACCCTCGTTCTTGAGAGGTAAGAGACTACGCAGGGCTTGTTATTGACAACTTTGTACAACTTTTAGCACTCATGGTATGATTATTACTTCCCTAATCCATTTTTTGATCCGTGGAAATTAGATTCTTGGGTAATTATCGTTGGCGGAGGGTTTTCACCCGAGGTTAATGGTGGAAAAAGCTCTAATTGAACATTAGAATCTTGGGTTTGGTCTAGGACTGATAATGTAATTGTAATTCGGGTGATTATGCCTTGTTTATTGATCCTTGTGTTAATGATTATTTTTAGACCAGGAAGAAGCTGAAAGAATTCGGAAAGGGAAGACTCAAGTGTCTTAGGAGGATTCAAACTTGGTTTTAAGGTAGGTGATGGTTTGATTTCCAGTTTGTGTGATATATGGCGCTAAATCGATTCATTGTATGCATGTATGTGTGTGAATAGTGAAATTTGAATCTAATCAAATAAAATGAATATATATATGAACAAATACATTCCATGATTCCACTACTTGATAGCATGACAATGAGCATTGCTCGTTTTGGGTGTGATTGTGATTGTGGTTGTGCAGATTGAATCGGGTATCACGTTTCGATACATATATTAGATCGGGTGTCTAGTTCCAACACATGTATTACAGCAGATGTCAAATTTTTTCTCATATATTTGATCGAATGTCAAGTTCTGATGGATATGTTAGATCGAGTGTCACGTCCTGACACATACATTTGATTTGGTGTCATGTTCCAACGCATTAACAGTTTGGGTGTGGGTTCCATTTGAGGACCATTGTGACAATTACATTCATGACTATAGTCCTTCATATTGGGAACGTTATGTTGCTCTTGAAATGATAATTGATCTATGCATTCTGCATATGTGTATTTCGTGTGTTGTGATTGCTTGCCTATATTACTCTTATTGGAATAGTCGTGTGATCATACCATTATAGTGTGGTTGTGTACTCATACTTCACTTGTTCATTCTTTGTTGAGTATTGGGTATCTTCAGGAGGCTATGGATATACCTCATCTAGAAGATAACTGATCAGGACCAGATCCAAGGGTGAGCCAATTCTTTCTGTGTCACGACCCGAGAGCACCCCTAGGTCGTAATAAGGCGTACTTGACCCCAAAAGGGTCTTGTACAAGACTCTTAGCATTCAATAATCACATAGACTATAAAAATAGTGCGGAATTAAAACATTTCTCAATAAATTCAACAATCGAATACTTACTTATAAAATGACATAATACTAAGCCTCAACATAGTCATCTTAGACACAACATCAACATCATAAGGACACAACCATTTACAATCCAAAGAAAAAAACTAAGAGTCTATTACATCAAAAAGGAAATATAAGAGTTCTTTGTCCTCGAATCCATGAAGACGTACCAAGTCTTGGAGAATATAAATCCAAGCCTTCAACTAGAAACCTCAACCAATACTTATGCCATTTTAGTAAAACTTCATGAACATTGAAAAATAATAGCATAACATAAGTCATAACCAACATACAAGTCATAATATATCATTTAAGCCATTACCTTTACCTTTTTACCTTTATCTCAAGTGGACATACTACAACTGGTACCGACATGCAATACATGAACATATACATTTAAGTAGATAACTTCATCATTTTAGGCCTCTATCCAAAGTTACCCTAAGACCCACTTAAGTAAGACATAAAGTGGCAGCCCATACTTCCTCTTCATTCCACACCTAAGTGTTCCTCAAGGCTACAATAGACAACAACCTTTGCTTTTCAACATAACATGCTAACTAACTCATTTCATTAATAAGAAATAAACATGCATCATATTATAGAATCAATAAGTCAACATTTTTTATCAGCTTCATTTACAGGACTATCAAACATTAGTCATGAAGACTTAGGGAACTCACTCAAGCACCTTCATAGCCTACTCATGCCATGTGTAGATAGCATCCCATACTACTACCTACATATTCTAGTACCTATCAAGTAACTAGTGTGTACATCCCACAAGATGGGAATAATCATTTAACCATCATAGACCATGCAAGCTTGACATGGAATTTGATGTTTTATCCCCATATCGTAAAGAGGTGGTTCGCTTGCATAAGGGAGACTAGTTCATCTAGCTTTGGTGAATCCTTAGGTAGGACCTATGTGGGCACATAGTTGTGGGATATGAAAGAAATTCATTAAGATTCGTCCTAACGTAGGCAAAACCTTCATCTAACCGTATCCGCTCGGTGCTTGGCCTACATTCCCATAGAGTAGTTTCAATAACAATATATTGGTGTGCTTGAGAGGGACACCAACATAAGGCCTACCAACTCAAAACAAATATACATGAAGGTCCACCACCATTACATATACCAAGTAAAGGTATAAAGGATAACTCATTGATCTTCCTTACGAAGGCCACCATCTTTAGGTCTATCGCTCCTAGGTACATCATTTCACAGAAGAAGGTGCCCACCACCATTAGGTCTACCACTTCAAAGTCATACATTCACATAGGGTTATAAACTAAACGTGAAGGGCCACCAACATTACGTCTACTGGTTCAAGACATAGTCAAAAATGCCTAATTAGTTATTCGTAGGGACGCTACCAACATTAGGTCTACCAAATCAAGACATTTATTCATTCATTCAAGATACAATCATTAGTCTAGAAGAGGATGCACTAGCCACCACCTTAAGATACACACTAACATTTTCATTTATTTATACAAGAATAGGGTGCCTAAGCCTACCAATTCAAGAGTAGTTAGTAAGAGTATACTTTCAATCACAATTTATTCACATTCTATATAAGATCATCACTCTATCATTTTAATCACATATAGATATACTTCAAGACTTGATCACCTTATTTCCATTAAGTTCACATTTCTATCAAATAAACATCTCCATCATAACTAGATCACACATCAATACATCACAATTCTATATCAATTCTACATTAACATGAAATTAGGTTAAACTTTCCCTTTCAATACTATAATCAAATCAACAATCTAAATCAATCTACACATGAATCCATTATCATTTATTCATAATCAACATACCCACTTCAGAAAGTCAAATTTGATAAATTGACAAAAGACATGGGTTCATAGAGTTATTCATATTTAATCGTCAACTGAACGTTAATATAATCGTAATTTGTCATTTGAAAATGTTTGATGTAAGAGTCCATGAAATTGAGTCAAATCTAAGCTTTTTCATAAACATTGGAAACTGGAAAACCATTTTGAAATTGACTTTAGGGTGAAGCTAACCCTAGATAAAGGATCATCATACCTTATACTTGAATATTCCTAGGAAATTCACTTCAACACTCGCAGAGATTGAACTTGAAACCTTTAGTTCCTCACCTTTAATGGAGTTTTCCTTCAGAGAGGGTTTTGGAGAAAAGTGGTTTCTAACTTTGGGGTTTTGAAAATGATAAAGTACAAAATAGGTTTAAACACTTTAATACTCTTACAATATGGTAATAAACCTCAAATAACCTTCAATACATTTATAGGAGCATGGGGTGGTCGTAACTTGCACTAGCAAAATAGTTCCCATCCACGGATCAAATCCACCGATCATGGATTGGTTGACGACTTGTGTTGCCAATCTGTGGTTTGGGACTGATGCTACTAAAATGGGAGCCTAGTCTATCTATAATAACTCTTTACCTACGGAGAAAGTCCACGAGTTGTAGATCAATCTAGTGGCTGTGGTTTTCTTTCGTAGGTCACTAATCTACTATTCAAATGACTAGTTTCCAAACGTTATAGTTGTTCCTTGATATTCGACCCCAAAAATATTTAAACTAAACTTAAAAAGCCATTTCTCATCATTTTATTCAAGTTACCAATATCAAACACACCATATGAGGCTCTAGATTTCCTACTCCAATTGAGGATCATTACGTTAAGGCTGCCATGGATCCTCTATTTTTTTAGTCCATTCTCTTCGGACTCAGTCTAGTATTTACATAATATTTAGATGTTAGTTTTGGGCTTGTACCCCCCTTTCTTTGATTTATTGAACTTTACAGGTTGGTACAATGACTTTTAAGTTCTAGGGGTGACTTTCTGCAATAGTTATGTTAGTTGTTTTAATAACTTTTTGGGGTTTATATGAACTCCATTTTTATTCTTTATTTAAAATCTGCTTCCGTATTCTTAAATGCTTTAGTTCTCATTAAGTTATTTAGTTGGGTTATAGTAGTGGTTTTTCCATAGAAGGGTTAGTGTGGGTCCCAATCACGGCGTCGAGGTCGTGACAAAGTTGGTTACTCTCCCTATCTCCATTCCTCCTTACAACATTCCTCCGATAAACTTGAGAAGCTTAAGGATCAATTATAGGATCTTCTTAATAAAAGATATATTTGTTCTAGTGCTTTCTTATGGGGTTCTCTCGTCTTGTTTGTCAAGAAAAATGATGGTATTATGAGGATGAGCAAAGACTATCGATAATTGAGTAAGGTCACTATTTGAAATAAGTATATGTTGCCCCGGGCAGATGATCTCTTTTACCAGGTTCTTGGTGCATTAGTTTTCCTTAAAATTGACCTCATGTGTGCTTTTTATCAGTTATAGATTAGGCATGAGGATGTACCAAAAATGGCATTCACGACCCTCTATGGCCGTTATGACTTTTTAGTGATGTCATTTGGGTTGACCAATGCGCCTACAGATTTCATTAGTTCAATGAATGGTGTGTTCAAACTATTCCTAGATTTTTTTTTTGTATTTATTGATGAAATCTCAGTTTATTCGAAGAGCAAAGAATAGCACTCCAACCATCTTCATATGGTTTTGGGTGTCCATGTGAGACAGGAATTTTCCAATTGTGAGTTTTGGTTGACTTTACGTTCCTTTCTGGGGCATGTGGTTTCAAAGGAAGGGGCAATGATAGATCCCTAAAATATCTAAGCAGAAGAATTGGGTCCGAACTTGCTCTATGACTTAAATTAGGAGTTTTGTGGGGGCATGCCAACTATTAGCGCAGATTTGTGAGGAATTTTGCTTCCATCACCAAATATTTAACAAGACTGACCCAAAAGAAGGTACCCTTCGAATGAATAGACCAATCTGAATAAATCTTTCAAAAGCTCAAGATTCTTCTATGCATAAGAGTGATTCTGGCACTACTTTTGGAAGGTAAATATTTAATTATTTACTATAATTCTTGTTGATGTAGGATAAGAATGTTATAACCTATGTATCGACCACATTTGAAGGTGGATGAGATAAACTACCCTACACAAGATTTGGAGTTGGCAGCAGTAATGTTTTCCCTCAAGAATTGGCGGCATTACCTTTATGGTTTCAATTGTATGGTATTTACTGACCATTGTAGTTAAGGACCTGAATCTGAGACAGTGAAGGTAGTAGAGTTACTCAAGGTTTATTATGTTACCAAGAAGGCTGGCCCTATGAGCCCATATTGCGCCAGGAAGGCTCGGACGATGCGCCACCATTGCGCCAGGAAGGTTGGGGGAGCACTCTAGTAGTGCATCAAATGGCGTCTCCAAATGGAAGGGACTAGAGTGGTGCGCTAGCAGAGTGCCAGGGTCGTCTACCCCAACCCGTTGTTCATTGCTTAGCTCGTCTAAGTCCTTCTAAAGAGGAGTAACACTTCCTATTTATTCTAACTAATCTAAATGACATCTAAAGATCCAGAAATCATCTGTAAACATGAATATATCGGGACTTTGAATCCATAAATTAAAAAGTTCAAGGAAAGTTCAAAGACAAATAAAGAGAAGTTCTTACAGTTTTCCAAGGTCTTTCTGCTAATGTATTAACTTTGTTTTAAGACATCAGTTTTGAGTTGATTAAAGAGTAAAGACTGAAGTTCATTTCTTCAAAAGAGTATATCGGGACTATGTTTCCGAAGAGTAAATGTTTTAATATTTAATGATAAGAGGAAACTTTGATTTCCAAAAGAGCCTCTTAGCTAGTTTTTCGGTAAAGAGTAAATGCTTTCACAATTAAGCAAGAGAGGAAACTTTTATTTCCAAGAGAGCCTCTGAGCTAAGTTTTGAGAAATTATCTCAAACAACATAAAAAGTATGTTTTAAATTAAGAACTAGTATTATATTTTGGGTGCAGTATTGAGCACTAATATGGGGGACAATTCAGACAACCCTTTGCCTTTATAAACCATGTAACCATGATGGGTAGAAAAATGTTAGATTTTTTAGATGATTCATAGTGCTTCTAATGGATCCACTTAGTAGTAAGGTTATATACCCTCGAAAAGCTATAGCAAAACCCTGACAGCGTCAGACAAAAGGATGTATCATCACAAAAGTCTTACGTGATGGTTGTCTGTTAGAAAAACACCCATAGTAGTATATTTGTATTTTTATATACATTTAAGAGTTTATATTGTATTTGTGCATACATACATAGTTATTATTGTATTTCTAAATAAACAGAGTTGATATCTATGTTTTAAAAGTTTTTCTTTATATTGTACATGTTTATAGTACTTTATATTGAATTGAATTCAGTTCACTTCATTTGAGACCAGGTTTATTCTTTAGTTCCTTTCAATCTTATATCTTATTTTGGAATTACCCTCGCATGCTCGTACATTCAATTTACTGATGAAAGTTAGCCTAAATCTTCTTATGATGCAAATATAGGTAACCAAGATCAACATCTAACTTTTTGTTTACCTAATTGAGCTCCAGAGTTTGTTTGTGAGCCCCCTAGCTTCTAAAGGATACCTTTTTATTTCTTTATTAGTTTACAGTTGTTAGGATGATTGTGGGTCTTTTACTAACATCCCTCATTGTCTTAGAGGCTTCATCGACAAAGTTAGTTCATTTTAGTTCATGAGTCTTTGCTTTTCCTTTTTAGTTAAGTTAAATTAATATTTTTTCCGGTGAATGTTTAATAATAATACATTCTCAGTTATCTTTGAGCTTTCACTTAACTTTTAAAGTATATTTATCTTGAGTGAAGTCTTCCACTGAGTAGTAAGAAAGACCAAGGGTTTACTTTGGGCCAACAATGGTTCTCTAGTGCCAGCCACGTCCGCGGTGAAGGCTCGGGCTGTGACAGATTTGATCTCCGTCCCTATGAAACTTCATAAACATGGATACATCAAACACTAATAAACTCCAGATAATCTAGGAGGTAGTGTAAACCTATATGACATTGTCCCTACACAGTCAAGAATTTCAAATGGTCTATTGTACCGAGGACTAAGCTTGTCTTTCTTGCCGAACCTTATCATGACCTGAAATTCAATGACTCTTACCTTACAATTTGCATACTCTTCCATCGTCTATGGTCTGCTATAACTTAGCCTTGATGCTTCTTATCTTATCTGTAGTATCTTTCACCAAATCAACTCCCAAAGATTACACAATTCCAGCCTCAAACAATCCTATGGCTAATATACATCCTCTCCCATAAAGTGCCTCAAATGGAGCTATTAATGAAGGAATGGTAAATATTATTATTGGAGAACTCACACAAAGGTAGGAACTTATTACAATGTCCTTCAAAGTCAATCGTACATACCCTCAACATGTTATCTAACACTTGAATAGTCCTTTATGATTGCCCCTCCGTTTCTGGCTGCAAA
The DNA here is from genome assembly GCA_016801875.1 of Solanum sitiens. NCBI lineage: Eukaryota > Viridiplantae > Streptophyta > Magnoliopsida > Solanales > Solanaceae > Solanum > Solanum sitiens. Next base: position 1,495,953 of record JABWTJ010000185.1, on the reverse strand, counting down.
ACTATACTTAAATTTAGTTGAGTGCTTAACTCTTCATGTAATTTTCCCCAAAACTTGGAAGTGAACTTGGTACCGCAGTCCAAAATGGCAGAAAGGGGCATTCGTGTAGCCTTACTATCTCTTTCATATACACCTTAGCCAACTGCTGCTAATTATAGTTTACTCTGACTGGAATGAAGTGGGTTGACTTAGTCAGTTTATCCACTACTACCCAAATAGAATCAAACTTTCCCAAGGTCCTGGGAAGACCAACCACGAAATCTATAATTATACTTTCCCACTTCCATTCAGGATTGGCCTTCATTGAATTAAACATGTAGGCCTTGGTGTTCATATTTTACTTGTTGGAAGTTTTGGCACTTAACAACAAATTCAGCTATGTTTTTCTTCATGCCAGGCCACCAATGAAGTCGTTTTCAATCTTTGTACATCTTGGTAACACCTGGATGAATGGAATATCGTGAACCACGGGATTCTGTCAACATTTTTTAAATCAAGTCGTCCACTCGAGGAATACAAATTCTTCCTTTCAAATTGAGCACACCCTCCGCATCTAGAGTCGCATCATGTGCCTTTCCAGACATTATCTTCTTTCTAAGCTCATTCACAATCTTATCCTAAAATATTTTAGACTTGATCTTCTCAATGAATGTGGGCCTAACCTCAATATTGGTTAACACCCGACCTTTCCTTAACATGCCCAATGTCATGAACTTAGACTCCAAGGTTTGAATTTCCATTGTCAAAGGTCGGTTGGATACACTCAAGCAAGCTAGACTACCCATACTCACCGTCTTCTGGCTTAATGTGTTACCACAACATTAGACTTACCCAGATGATATTGTCCGGTTACATTATAATCGTTTAGTAACTCGATCCACCTTCTTTGTCTCAGATTCAAGTCTTGATTAGTAAACACCTCATACCTGACACCATAGAGGTAATGTACCATATGTTTAGAGCAAACACTACTGCTTTCAACTCCAAATCAGGTGTTGGATAATTTTTCTCATCACCTTCATTTGCTGCAACGCATAATCTATAACTTTCTTATCCAGCATCATCACAATACCCAAGCCCGAATGTGAAGCATCACAATAAACAACTAAATCATTAGCTTCCATTGGTAGTGCCAAAATAGGTGATATGGTCAGAAGATTCATGAGCTTTTGGAATCTCTCTTCACATTTTCCATTACACTCGAAAGGCACCTTATTTTGGGTCAGTACTATCAAATTCATGGAGATAGAAGATAAATTCTTCACAAACCGACGATAGTAGCTGGCGAGTCCCATAAAACTATTAATTTCAGTCACAAAGATAGGCTGGATCAAATTTCTGACTACTTCGATCTCTTGGAGATCCACCATTACTAATTCCCTTGAAATCACATGCCCCAAAAAGGCAACTAAAGTCAACCAGAACTCACACATGGAAAATTTAGCATATACCTTTTGTCTCCCAAAGACACCCAAAATAATATGAAGATGATCACATGTTCCTCCTTACTCTTTGAATAAACCAAAATGTAATCAATAAAAACAATCACAAATGAATCCAGAAATTGTTTGAACACACCATTCATTAAAATCAAGAAACCTACCGGTGCATTTGTCAACGCGAACGACATCACTAAAAACTCATAGTGCCTATATCGGTTTCTAACCTTTGTTTTTGTTACATATTCATGCCTAATATTTAATTGATGGTAACCAAACCTTAGATCAATCTTAGAGAAAATCGATGCACCTTACAACTGGTCAAAGAGATCATCTATTCAGAGCAATGGATACTTATTTCAAATTGAGACCCTATTAACTATCGATAGTTTATGCACAATTTTATACGACCATAATATTTTTTCAAAAACAAGAAAGGAGCACCCCAAAGGGAAGCACTAGGACGAATGAATCCTTTATAAAGAAGCTCCTGGATTTGAGCCTTAAATTCTCTCAATTCTATTAGTGTCGTACGATAAGGAGGGATTAAGATGGGGCGAGTTCAAGGTTCCTAGTCAATGCTGAATATATCTCTATTCAGAGTCATACCCGAAAAATCGATAGGAAATATATTCTTAACTTTAGACACTATGAAATATATTTAACATCTCGAATATGAACCAAATACGTTGAACACCCCTGCCCCAACAGGTTCTTGGCCCGAATAGAAGATATGTCCTAATTGGCTTAGGCTTGTACACCCCTTCCCTCTCTAATTTTCCCTACTCGAGATCTCTAGAGTCACAAACTTAGTATAATTATTAAGCACAACATAATAGGGGTACAACCAAGTCACGCCTAAGGCTATATGAAAGTCAATCATATCTAAAATAACAAAATCAGCCCATGTTTGGAAACTCATAAACATAACAAGACTAGTACGATATACATGTGTGACTTTGAAACACTCTCCAACTATGATAGAAACATTGATTAGGGCATAAATTACATCACAAAACGCATCAAATCCCAAGGTGAACTAAACTGACCTTTATGAGAAAGTGATCAAACACACATTATCCATCCGGTAACATACAAGAATAGTAATTGGGATCACTACATCAGGTGTCTCCACTCCGGTCTTGCCTGGAAATGCATAAAATTGAGCCTTGTCATCTTTAAGGACAACCTTCTTCCATTCCTACGTCACTGTTGTACTTGCATTATAATTTCCCTGGCCTTAATGACCTTAATGGTTCCCTTCTCACCCATCTTGTGGACGTCCTCTACCATTTTTATTGTTGCCCGTGGGTACCACTGCTCTAATTTGCTTTTGCGCGGGGTTAGTCATACACGGATGGGGATAATTCCTACTAATATGCGCAGGTTCTCCACAATTGTAGCAACTACGATCAAAAGATGTTCTGCCTCGAGCCGAAGGTGCGGCTGTGTAGCTATCATGAACAAACTTCTATTATGTAGAAGTGGGCATGGCCTACTAAATTTGCTGAGCTGCAGGTGTCGTCTTACCTGAACCTTAGAAGTAGGAACCCTGGAAGTTACATGTGCTCTTGGCTTTCTTAGCCAAAGCCTTATCCTACCCATCACGTCTAACACCTCCACTTTCTTCACAATGTTAGTCATCTCATTAAAAGTTTTTCTTGTAGAGGTCATGCGAACATGCAATACCTATATTTTGGATTTGAAATATCTCACGACTAGAAAGAACTAGAAATAAGTTAATAATCAGGAAAACCTTATTTGGAAACTATAAGGAAATTAGGAAATTTTAAGTTAAAAAGTGAGTTTTTGATCAACTTCAAATGGATATAAGTCTTAGATCAGGATGAGTTACGTGTTGTTCCAGAAATAATTGGAAGGATCTTAGAACGATTTTTTAAATGCCGCCGAGTTTGTGCGATTCCGAGTGCATATGAGTAAGTTATGCCCTTTGGAAGTTTGGCTGTTGGATTAAGGAAATGTCCAATTCCGGGATTTTAAAGAGTATGTTAGTCTTTTCACTACCCTATTAATTTAATCCTTTTTTAGGAGTTTAAAATGGGTCAAATAAGAACTTAGTCAGTTTTAGAAGTTTTGTCTTTTCATGCTAGGGCTAAGGAGAAAGGAGAATAGAAAAGAAAAAGAAAAATGGCAATATTCACCAAGATCTTCAAATTAACTTGTGGATTTCGTCAGGTGTGATCCGTAAAAAGGTATGTGAGTATATCTCAAAGTTGGGTTGGTTCACCCACATTCCAAGAGTAATTTAATCCTAAAATGATTGGATTTTTAAATTTTGATTTAATCCTAAAAAGATTGGATTTTTAAATTTTCTTGAATGTGTTTCTTGGATTGCTTTCATTCCTGAACATGAGTTGAGATCTAATCCATATAGAAATCATGCAGAAACGTAAATTTCAAACTATAATCCATAACTTCAAATTTAAGGATAGTTAAGAGCCAAGTCTAGAAAGTTCCTAGAGCAGTTTAAAGAAGTCATTTTTCAAATGATTTTAACTTTGTTTAGGACTTGAAAGATCAAGTTGAGTAATGAGTAAAGATATGAAGAAGAAGTTCATTTCAAGTTTCCTAAGTCTTTCAAACGTTCTAACTTCATTTTGAGACATAAGTTTGAGTTCAGTTCAGAGTAAAGTTATATATTTTCTTCAATGAAGTATATGGGGACTAAGTATTACCAAAGAAGTACAAACATGAGTTTCACATTTAAAAAAGAAAGGAAACTAAGATTTCCAAAAAAATCCATTGAGCTAGTTTTTCAGTAAAGAGGAAACTATAATTTCCAAGAGAGAGATTCAAGCTAAGTTTGACCAATAATCTCAAACCAGAGAAGAAGCTATTTTGGGAGTATTATTGAGTACCGATATGGGGCTGTAAGTTCATATTAACTCAAGCGCCCATCAACCATGTAGTCATCATGGGCAGAGAAAGGATCATACATTATAGATTATTCCTTAGTGCTTTTTAGCATAGACTAACGGATCCACTTAGTATGTTCAGGTTCTATACTGATGGCAAGGTATAGAATGGTCCTTGGCAACGGGAGGTAAAGCGTTGTACCATCTTTTAGTCTCATAGTGATGGTAGTAGGTTAGAGAATCTCGCACAAAAGTTATTGTATTTTTATATACATCAGTTATTGTATTTTACATACATTTAGAGTTATGTTGTATTCTTTTATATACATAGAGTTGACATCATGTATGTAAACAAGTTTTCTTTATATTGCATCTACTTTGACCTGCTTTATAGTTAAATGAGGTTTAGTTCATTATTCATGAGATGAGAAGAGCCAAACAAGTATTTCTTTCAGAACCTCTATCAAGCCTATGCTTGTTAGAATTCCAATTCGCATACTCGTACATTCAATGTACTAGTACTAGTTGGCCTACATAGTCTTATGATGCAGACGCATGTAACTAGGATCAGTATCCAGCGCCTCATTTATCAAACTTAAGCACTCAGAGTTTGTTGGTGAGCCTCATTGCTTTTCGTAGGACCCCTTGTACTTTTCTTACAGTATTTCATTATTAGGATGATTTGAGGTCTAGTCCCAACATCCATGTTTGTACTAGAGGTTTTATTGATACACAGTTAATTAGTTCATTAATCTTTACATTATAATTCTATATTAAAGACTTGAGTTGTCATTTTGGCCGTATGAATGTTTAATTCTTTTAACATTCCAAGTTTTATTATTAAGTTAATTGAGTAAGTGTATTTGATCATTGTATTAATACTTAGTCTTGTGTAGAGTGAAGTAAGCCAGGCCAAGGGTCCGCTCGAGGTCATCAAAGGTCTTCGGGTGTTGGACATGCCAAGGGTGTTATGTAGGGGCGTGAAAAACTTGGTATCAGACCATAGATTTCAAGAGTGTTAGAAAGTTTATGAAATTGTGTCTTTAGAGTCCTAGTTATCAGTGCAAAGCGCCACATCTATATTTATGAGGCTGCAACATTTAGGAAAATCCTCGTTTCTTTCATATCCCTTTTGTGTGTTAGGGTTTATCTCTATATAGTTTATCTCTTATTCGTGATTACGCATGTGTTCCGATTACCATGCCTCCAGGAAGAGCCTTCATATTTCATCCAGCGAGAAGGAATGTGAACCACAAGAGTAAGGGGTACCTAATGCACCAAACGTTCAACCTCAAGAAAAAGTCACAATGCGGAGTCCCGTGAGGCTATCTGGATGCTGAGCAAAAGCGACTAACCAGGTTGGGCAGCAAAGAGGAGCTCGACAAGACGAGGCTGACACTTCAAGAATTTGTGAGTTCTTGAGGATGAATTCCCCAAGTTTCAGTGGTTCGAGCACTACAGAGGACCTAGAGAACTTCATTGTGGAATTGAAAAAGGTGTTCGATGTGATGCATGTTGTTGATACTGAGAGCGTTGAGATAGTTGTATATCAACTCAAGGTTGCTAGAATCTTGTTTGATCAGTGGAAAGAGGGAAGAGATGAGGATGCACCACCTACGAGATGGTCTTGTATTGATGAGGCCTTCTTGGGGTGTTTTTTCTCTCGAGAACTGAAAGAGGCCAATGTACGTGAGTTCCTCACACTTAAGCAGGAGTCTCTAAGTGTTCATGAGTATGGGTTGAAATTCACCCAACTATCTCGTTATGCTCCGGAGATGGTCAAGGACGTGAGGAGTAGAATGAGTTTGTTTGTTGTTGTGTTAGGCCGTCTATCAAGCAAAGAGGGTCGGGCAACAATGCTTATTGGAGACATGGACATTTCGTGATTGATAGTTTATGTGAAGCAGGTTGAGGAGGAGAACCTGAGAGACAGTGAGGAGATGAGAAATAAGAAAGCTAAAACATGGAATGAGTGTGGGCAGCAGAAAGGTAATACGAATTGCTCATCCTTTCATAAGCAAAAGGGAATTGCACCATCATCTGCTAGTGCACCTGCACTCAGATACAAAGGTGAGCATCATGGCCAAAATTCGCATAACTTCAGAGCTAGGCCAGCACAGTCTCAAGTTAGTGTGGCACAGGTAGGTAGTTAGGCTCCTGTATGTGCTAGGTGTGGTAGGCACCACTCAGGTAATTTTTGTGATGGGAAGACAGGTTTTTACAAGTGCGGTCAACAGGGTCATTTCATGAAAGAGTTACCTAAGAATAAGCAAGGTGGTGGAAATCCAGACAATAGAGATCAATCTTCATCAGTTGCTCCACCAGAAAGGGCTGCACCTAGAGGAGCTTGTTTCGGTACTAGCGGAGGAGAAAATCGCCTCTATGCAATCACGAGTCGCCAAGAGCAAAAGAACTCTCCAGATGTTGTCAATGGTATGATGAAAGTCTTTTCTTTTCATATTTATGCTTTGCTAGAACCAAGAGCAAATTTATATTTTGTAACCCCTTTTGTTGCAAACATGTTTGAAGTTATTCTTGAGAAACTTTGTGAACATTTTTGTGATTCTACACCGCTTGGGAAGTCTATTCTACCCGATCAAGTTGATCGTGGTTGTGTCATTTCCATCAATCACAAAGACACTATGGTTGTTCTAATATAGTTCGACATGGTAGATTTCGATGTCATTTTAGGTATGGACTGGCTTCATGCCTGTGATGCATCAATAGATTGTAGAACTCGAGGTATCAAGTTTCATATTCCTAATGACCTAGTTATAAAGTGGAGTAGTAGTTCAGGAGTGCCTAAGGGTCGTTTCATTTTGTACCTTAAGGCAATAAAGTTAGATATGTTTGTCATAGTCTTCGTTGATGACATACTAATCTATTCAAGGAATGAAGAAGACCATGTTAGGCATCTCAGAATAGTTATGTAGACGTTGAAGGATAGAGTTGTATGTAAAGTTCTCTAAATGTGAGTTTTGTCTTGAGTCTCTCGTATTCATGGGTCATATAGTTTCTAGTGATGGTATTAGAGTTGATACCTAAAACATTGAGGCAACACATAATTGGCCTACACCCACATCTACAACTGTTATTAGAAGTTTCTTGGGTTTGGCTGGCCACTATAGAAGTTTTGTAAAAGGTTTCTCATCTATTTCGTCTCCTTCAACGAAGTTGACTCAGAAATCAATCAAGTTTCAATTGTTTGAAACTTGTGAGAATAGTGTTAAGGAATTGAAGAAGAGGTGTTAAGGAATTTATGTAGAATGGAAAGGTTATACCATACGCCTTTAGACAACTGAAAGTTCATGAGAAGAATTACCCAATCCATGACTTAGAGTTGGCTGTCGTAGATTTTCCTTGAAAATATGGCATCACTATTTATATGGTGTTCATGTTGATATCTTCATTGCTCACAAGAGCCTACAATATGTGTTCAGTCAGAGAGATCTTAATCTTAGACAAATGAGGTGGTTAGAATTACTCAAATATTATGACATGAGCATTCTTTACCACCCGGGTAAAGCAAATATGGTTGTTGATGCCTTAGCAAGTTGTCTATGGGTAGTACCGTTCATCTTGATGAAGGAAAGAAAGAACTAGACAAATATATGCATAGACTTGCACGCCTAGGAGTCGTACTCATGGATTCCATAGAAGGAGGACTAGTGGAAATGGGGTTGAGTCATCATTAGTGTCAAAAGTGGAAGAGAAGCAAGACTAAGATCCCATTGTGCTTGAATTGAAGGCAAATGTTCATGACCAAAAGGTATTAGCTTTTGAACAAGGGGGAAATGGTATATTGAGATATCAAGGTAGATTGTGTGTACCAATTGTGGATGAAATCTAAGAGGGAATCATGGATGAAGCCCATAGCTGCAGATATTCCATTCATCCGGGTTCCACAAAAATGTATCTTGATTTTTGAGAAGTATATTGGTGGAATGGCATGAACACGGGCATTGACGAATTTGTTGCTAAGTGTCCGAACTGCCAACAAGTTAAAGTAGAGCACCTTAGGCCCGGTGTTTTGGCTTAGATTATAGAACTTACGAAATTGATGTGGGATATGGATAATATGGATCTTATCATAGGTTCACCAAGGTCTCGCATGCAACATGATTCTATATGGGTGATTGTCTATAGAATGACAAAGTAAGCCCACTTCTTGTCGGTAAAGACTACCTATTTGGCAAAAGATTTTTCTAGATTGTATATTCAAGAGGTGGTGAGACTTCATGGTGTTCCTCTTTCCATTATTTCAGATAGAGGTGCACAATTTATTGCACAATTCTTGAAATCTTTTCAGAATGGTTAGGGTTCAAAAGTTAACTTAAGTACTGTCTTGCATCCTCGGACAGATGGGAAGCAAAGTGCACTATTCAGACTTTAATGGATATGTTAAGGGCATGCATGATTGATTTAAAAAGGTAATTGGGATGATCACCTCCCTCTAATTGAGTTTTCCTATAACAATAGTTATCACTCTAGCATCCAAATGGCTCCTTATAAAGCTCTTTATAGGAGAAGATACCGATCTATTGGATGGTTTGAAGTTGGTGAAGTAGGTTTGATAGGACCATATCTAGTTCATCAAGCTATGAAGAAAGTGAAGGTGGTTCAAGAGAGGTTGAGGACGGCACAGAGTTATCAGAAATCTTATAAGGATGTTAGGAGAAGAGAACTGGAGTTTGATGTAGACAATTGGGTCTACTTGAATGTTTAACCTATGAAAGGTGTTATGAGGTTTTTTAGGAAGGGGAAACTTATTCCCCAGTATATTGGACCTTATAGAATATCCAACAGAATTGGCAATCTAGCTTATGAGTTTGAGCTACCACAAGAGTTAGCGGTGGTTCATCTGGTATTTCATGTCTTTATGTTGAAGAAGTTCTTGGGTGATCCTTAAGTGATCATTCCATCTGAAAATATTGGGATCAAAGATAACTTGTCTTTTGAGGAGATTCCAGTGCAAATTCTAGATCGCCAAGTTCGCTAGTTGAGAACAAAAGAAGTTGCATCAATCAAAGTCCTTTGGAGGAACCAATTTTTTTAGGAAGCTACTTGGGAAGCTTAAGAGGATATGAGGAAGAGATACCCACATCTCTTTGGATCAGGAGAAAATGAAGACCAAGGTACTAATTCGTTTCTTAGTACTCTTTAAGTTATGAGTAAGCATGTTGTTGTAGTTGCATTTGCTTGATTGGGTGATTGAACTTGATGTCACTACCCTTAGTCTAATAAGAATAACCTCATTCGAGGACGAATGTTCCTAAGGGGGATATATTGTAACCTCTCAGGACTAGAAAAAACTATAAAGGAGTTAAAAGAATAGGAAACGCTTATTTTTGAAAGTATAAGGAAATGTGGAAATTTTAGGTAAGTTAAAAAGTGAGTATTTGATCAACTTAAAATGGGCATAAATCCGAGCTCAGGATGAGTTGTGTGTAGTTGCAGATGTGGTTGGAAGGCTCTTGCAATAATCTTTTTAACGCCGCCGAGTTTGTGCGATTCCGAGTGCATATGAGTAAGTTATTTCCTTTGGAAGTTGGGCTGTTGGATTAAGGAAATGTCTGATTCTGGGATTTTAAAGGTTATTTTAGTCTTTTCACTACCCTATTAATCTAATCCTTATTAAGAGTTTAATATGTCTCAAACCAGAACTTAGTCAGTTTTAGAAGTTTGGGGATTTTCATGCTAAGGCTAAGGAGAAAGGAAAAGAGAAAAGAAGAAGAAAAGCGGAAAGATTTGTCAAGATCGTGAATTAACTTGTGGATTTTGTCGGGGGTGATCCATAAAAGGGTATGTGAGTATATCTCAAAGTTGGGTTCGTTCACCCACATGCCAAGAATGTTTGATTTAGTGTGATTGAATCCTAATAAGATTGGATTTTTCAGTGTTCTTGAATGTGGTTCTTGAATTGCTTTCGCTCTTGAACATGAGTTGACATTTAGGTGTTATATGATAATTTAAGTGTTGTTGATGAGTTCATTGGGTTATATCCTTGTATATATGATGTGGGTACATCAAATATAAGTGAATTTTAGAAAAGAAATTGAATTAGAATGATTTAAGGTCAAGAAACGAGTTGAGAAATTCATCAGGCGTCACCAGGGCAGGGCCAGGCGCGGCGCGCCCCGTCTGCGCCAAAGGTCCTGGGGCAGCGCCTGCAGTGCGCCAGAATGTGGCCTCTAAACTTGATGCCTGGCAGGATGCTCCTCAGACACGCCTGAATCCGCACTTTTCACTTTGTTTAAGCCTTTCTTAACTTTTTTTACATTTTCTAATGATTCTAACTACAGTAAATGAATTCTAAACATATATAAATCATCCAAACACGTGAATTTCAACCTTTAATCCAGAACATCAAATTCAAGGATAGTTAAGAGCTAAATCTAGAAAGTTCCTAGAGTCGTTTCAAGAAGTCTTTTGCAAATTCTTTTAACTTTGTTTTAAGACTTAAAGATCAAGTTGACTAATAAAGATAAGAATAAGAAATTCCTTTAAAGTTTCGTAAGTCTTTTACAAATGATTTAACTTCGTTTTAAGACATAAATTTGAGTTCAGTTGAGAGTAAAATTAAGTCTTTTCTTCAAAGAAGTATATGGGGACTAAGTATTCCCAAATAAGTATAAAATGATTTTCACATTTAAACAAGAAAGCAAACTAAGATTTCCAAAAGAGCCATTGACCTAGCTTTTCTGTATAGAGGATACTATGATTTCTAAGAGAGGTTTTTAAGCTAAGTTTAAGCAATAATCTCAAACCAGAGAAGAAGTTGTTTTACAACATATGAGCTAAGTATATTTTGGGAGTAGTATTGAGCACCTATATGGGGATGGAAGTTCATATTAATTCAAGCCCCCAGAAACCATGTAGCCATCATGGGAAGAGAAAAGATCATACTTTTCAGATTATTCCTTAGTTCTTTTTAGCATAGACTAGTGGATCCACTAAGTGAGTTCATCTTCAAAATCAATGGCAAGGTATAAAATGATCTTGGCAACGAGGTAAACTGTTGTACCATCACTTCATAGTGATGGTTGTCGGTTAGAGAATCTCCCAAGAAAGTTATTGTATTTTCATATGCATCAATTATTAAATTTTAAATACATATAGAGTTATGTTGTATTCTTTTATATACACATAGTTTACATCATCTATTTAAACAAGTTTTTTTTATATTGCATCTACTTTAAGATGTGTTATAATGAAATGAGTTTAGTTCAGTATTAATGCGATGAGAAGAGCAAGGTAAGTTCTTCTTTTAGAACCTCTATCAAACCTATGTTTGTTAGAATTCAAACTTGTATACTCATACGTTTAATGTACTGATACCAATTGGTCTTGCATCGTCTTATGATATAGACGCAGGTAACTAGGATCAGTATACATCGCCTAATTGATCAATCTTGAGCACTCAGAGTTTGTTGGTGAGCCTCCTTGATTTCATAGGACCCCTTTTACTTTCCTTTCACTATAAGGATGATTGGGGGTCTTGTACCAAAATCCCTCTTTGTACTAGAGGCTTCCTAGATAGACAGTTTAGTAGTTCATTAGTCTTTACATTATCATTCTATTTTAAAGAAGTTTGTTACCATTTTGGCCATGTGAATATTTGATTCTTTGAGCATTCCAAATTTTATTATTAAGTTAATTGAGTAAGTGTATTTGATCATTGTATTAATGCTTAGAGTCTTCCGATGAGTTAAGTAAAACAGACCAAGGGTCTGCTTGAGGCCAACAGTGGTCTTTTTGTCCACGCCTAGGTGTGTAGGTTGGGGGCGTGACAAACATGATATTATAGCACAGAATTCAAGAGTTTTAGGGTGTCTATAAAGTTGTGTCTGTAGAGTCCTTGTTATTGGTGTGAAGCGCCCCGCATCTATAATAAAGAAGATGCAACATTTAGAAAATTACTCATTTGTTTCGTATCCCTTTCGTGTATTAAAGTTCATTGCTAAACAGTTTCTCTCTAATTCGTGCTTGCGCGTGTTTTCAAAAAACCATGCATCCATGAAGAGCCGTCAGAGGTCTTCCAACGAGAAGTAATGTTGAACCAAAAGAGGAAGGGGTACCTAATGCACCAAACTTGCAACCTCAAGGAGAAGTCACCAATTCGTAATTATGTGAGGCTATCCGGATGCTGAGCGAAGCGGTGATTAATCAGGTCGATCAGCAAAGATGAGATCGACAAGAGGAGGTTGACTTTTCAATAATTCGTGAGTTCTTAAAGAGAAATCCCCCAAGTTTCACTGGTTCGAGAACTACATAGGACCTAGAGAACTTCATTGAAATATTGAAAAAGGTGTTCGATGTGATGCATGTTGCTGATACGGAGAGAGTTGAGCTAGTTTCATATCAACTCAAGGGTGTTGCTAGAACATTGTTTTATTAGTGGTAAGAGGGTAGAGATGAGGATGCACCACTTTGGAGATGGTCTTGTTTTGAGGAGGCATTTTTGGGGCATTTCTTTCCTCAATAACTGAAAGAGTCCAAGGTATGTGAGTTCCTCACAATTATGTAGGAGTCTCTAAGTGTGCATGAGTATTGTATGAAATTCACCTAACTATCTTGTTATGGTTCGGAGATGGTTAAAGACATGAGAAGTAGAATGAGTTTGTTTGTTGCTGGGTTAGGTCGTCTATCAAGCAAAGAGGGTCGTGCAACAATGCTTATTGGAGACATGGACATTTTGCGGTTGATGGATTATGTGTAGCAGGTTGAGAGACAGGGAGGAGTTCAGAAATAAGAAAGCTAAAGAGAATGAGTCTGGGAAGCAGAAGGTAATGCGAATCTTTCATCCTTATAGAAGAAAAAAGGACATGCAAAATTATCTCCTAGTGCACCTGCATCGACAAACAAAAGTGAGAATCATGGCCAGAATTCGCAGAACTTCAGAGCTAGGACATTATATTCTCAAGGTAGTGTGGCACAATAAGGTAGTTGGGTTTCTCTATGTGCTAGATGTGATAGGCACCACTTAGGTAAGTGTCGTGATGTGAAGACAGGTTGCTACAAGTGCGTTCAAGAGGGTCATTCATGAAAAAGTGTCCTAAGAATAAGCAGAGTAATGGAAATTTGCACAATAGAGCCCAATCTTCATCAGTTGCTCCACTAGAGAGGGTTGCACCTAGAGGAGATACTTACAGTACTGACGGAGGAGCAAATCGCCTTTATAAAATCATAAGTCGCCAAGAGCAAGAAAATTCTCTAGATGTTGTCACTGGTATGATCAAAGTTGTTTCTTTTGATGTATATGCTTTGTTAGAACCAGGAGCAAATATTTCTTTTGTAACCCCTTATGTTGTAAACAAGTTTGAAGTTATTCCCTAGAAACTTTGTAAACCCTTTTATGTTTCTACAGCTGTTGGGGAGTCTATTCAACCTGAGTGAGTTTATCGTAATTGTGTCATTTCTATCAATCACAAAGACATCATGGTCTAGTCAAGTTATATATGGTAGATTTTGATGTCATTTTGTGTGTGTACTGGCTTCATTCCTGTTATGCATCAATAGATTGTAGAACTCGAGTTGTAAAGTTTCATATTCCTAATGAGCCAGTCGTAGAGTGGAGTAGTATTTCAGCAGTGCCTAAGGGTTGTTTCAGTTCGTACCTTAAGGCAAGAAAGTTAGTTTCAAAGGGTTGTATGTATCACTAGTCCAAGTTAATGACTCAAGTGTTGAGGTACCTCCTATTCAGTTAGTTCCCGTAGTTCTATTTCATACATTACGGCAAGAAGTCATGGGTTCATAGAGTTTTTCATCTTAAATCATCAACTAAACATTAATATAATCGTAATTTATCATTTGAAAACGTTTGATGCAAGAACCCGTGAGATTGAGTGAAATCTAAGCTTTTACATAAACATTGGAACTATTTTGAAATTGACTCTAGGGTGAAACTAACTCTAGATAAAGGATCATTATACCTTATAGTTGAATATTTCCACAAAAATCACTTCAAAACATGGAGAGATTGACAGTGAAACCTTGAGTTCTTCACCTCTAATGGATTTTTCCTTGAGAGTGGGTTTTGGAAAAAAAGAGGTTTCTAACTTCGGCGTTTTGAAAATAATAAAGTATAAAATAGGTTTAAACACTTCAATACTCTTAAAATAAGGTAATAAACCTAAAATAACCACCACTAAATTCATAGGAGAATAGGGTGAAATTACCAATTCACCCCTTCTTGGCTGTAACTTGTACCAGCAAAACAGTTCCCATCCACGGATCGGGGATTGGTTGATAGATCGTGTTGTCAATCCATAGTTTGTGACTGTCGCTGCTAGAACAGAATCCAAGTCTTATTGGAATTACTCTTGACCTACGGAGCAAGTCCACGAGTTGTAGATTAATCTACTGGTTGTGGGTTGCTTTTGTAGGTTACCACATTTTTGCAACTTGGGGTTTGAACTTAGGGTCCTCCTCAAGGACCCTTAGGGTGGTGCTTGGGGAGTCGTACCAAGACGTTTAACCCCTAAACATTATTTTCTAAGTACGAGAACCATTTACCTTTATTTTAACCTCCAACCGACACTCTAAACTTCAATGACAAGACGTTAGGACACACTAGTTTAAATGGCTAGTTTCCGGACATTATAGTCATTCCTCGACGTTCGACCGTAATGATCTCTAGTATGAACATCAAAAGACATTTCTTATCATTTAAATCAAGTTATCTACATCAAACACACCATATGAGGCTCTAGTTCTTTCTACTCCATTTTAGGGTCATTACACTATCCCCACTTGGGAACATTCGTCCTCGAATGACACTTTAAACACATTAAGAGTAATGACACAACAATATCAGCACACAATAAAGCATGAAACATCAAGATATAGGGACACAACTAGGAGGAAACATCAATTCCACATCAACAAATTCAAAACACATCAAGCAAGTAGTAACTACATCTACAAACTCATTATGCACCAAAACTTCACATTCTTCATTTCATTTGAGGAACATCTTTTCCAAATCACATTGTTCTCATTACAACAATTTTAGGCAATTTATACATTCATGAAAACTCATTTGAGCATGTTCAACATTTAACCACATGAAGCAATTAGATAAATCATACTAGATGCACATCAATATAAGGAACTCATTCATGAAAACTCATTCTTTTCTCATTAAACAAGAATTCCAATAAAACATGCATAACATAACTAAGCCATGGAAAACTCATTAATGCTCATGAATTCAAAACATAAGATAAGCTACAAGGCAACTCTACGTGTCAAGCTTGAGTAAGAATAAAAGGAAAGAGATAACAGTAAGGAACTCTCATAACCTTGCTATTCATCATGCTTTCCGGCACTTAAGGGAGAACCTATCTAAGGCTATCATGCACACAACATAAGGCATCTCAATACCAGACATACAAAAAAAAATGAACTATTACTTACCGGTACCTTTATCTGGATTAGCTCTCTTGCCCTCTTTATCTTGAAGTGCATAGAAATGAGTCTTCTTTGAGCATCAATGTTTGGGCCATTAAGAGAAGATTTCTTGGCGTCTCTTCCTCTAGCCGTAAGAGTAGGACAATATTTCACTTGGTTATCATTCTTTCAACAACCATAGCACCCACTAGTACCAGCTAGACACTTCTCAATATGTTTCTTTCCACAATTGTGGCAAGTAGGTTTAGAAACTTTAGAGCCACCACCTCTCTCTTGGTTAGCCTTAAAAGCACTTGAAGAATCTTGGTTTTGAGCTCTCTTCTTGAACCTAGGTCTACCTTGCTCATCGAACCTACCCCTCTTCAAATCCCTATTCATCCTCAATAGATTGAGCATACACAATAAGTCTAGATAGATTCATATCATCACGGAGCATTGTTGTACGAAATTTTTCCTTAAGTTAGGACTCCTCAATATGTTGATCATATGTAATAAGTCTAGATATATTTATATTATCATGGAGCATTGTCGTACGACACTCCTCCTTAACTACGTCAGATACACATATGACAAACCTACTCATCTCATCTCTAGGCTTAGACACCAAATATGGATCATACTTAAACAATAGTGTAAACTTGAAGGAATACTCCTCAATATCATGCTACCTTGCCTAAGATTTATACACTTCTCAATCTTCAACTCCCTCATCTCACAAGAAAAGTACTTACCAAGAAACGACTTCTTAAACTCTTCCCATTCTATACAACCCGCTCCTATAAGCCCATTTTCCTTCCAGTCAGTAAACCAAAATTGAGAAACCTCTTCCAAATGATTGGAAGAAAACTCCGCCTTTTCTCTAGAGGTAAATGCCAAAGCATCCTAGACTGGAGCTTTTCTTGAGAGAGGGTTTTGGAGAAAAGAGGTTTCTAAGCTTGGGTTTTTGAAAATAATAAAGTATAATAACTTTAAACACTTTTAATACTCTTAAAATATGGTACTAAACCTAAAATAACCGTCAATATATTTATAGGAGGTTGGGGTGAATTAACCAATTCACCCCTCTCTTAGTCGTAACTTGCACCAGCAAACCAGTTCCCATCCACGGGTACAATCCACTGATCGTGGATTGATTGACAAAACGTGCTATCCATCTGTGATTTAGGACTGAGGCTCCTAAAATGAGAGATAGGTTTTCCTAGACTAACTCTTTACCTACGGAGAAACTCCATGAGTCGTAGATCAGTCTACTGGTCGTGGTTTTCTTTCGTAGGTCACCACAATTTGGTAACTTGGGGTTTGAACTTAGGGTCCTCCTCAAGGACCCTTAGGGTGTTTCTTCGGGAGTCGTACCCGGATGTTTAACCCTTAAACATGATGTTGTATGTACGAGAACAATTTACCTTTATTATAACCTCCAAACAACCCTCCAAACTTCAATGACAAGAGACTAGGACACACTAGCTCAAATGACTAGTTTCCGGATATTATAGTCGTTCCCTGACATTCGACCCCAAAAATATTTAAACTAAACTTCAAAAGACATTTATGATCATTTTAATTAAGTTACCAACATCAAACACACCATATGAGGGTCTAGTTCTTCCTACTCCATTTTAGGCTCAATACATTCAGGCTGCCATGGACCTTATATTTTTTTAGTTCATTCTCTTTGGATTCAGTATAGTGTTTAGTTATTATTTGTATGTTAGTTTTGGGGTTGTACCCTCCCCCCCCCCCCCCCTTCTTAGACTTGTTGAATATAGAGGTTTGTACAATGACTTTTAGGTTCCAGGGGTAACTTTATGCAATAGTTATATTAGTTGTTTTATTAACTTTTTGGATTTTATTTTCACTCAATTTTTATTCTTCATTTAAATCTGGTTCCGTATTTTTAAATGCTTTAGTTTTCGTTAAGTTATTTAGGTTGTTTGTAGTAGTGATTTTCCCACTGGAGGGTTAGTGTGGGTGCTAATCACGGTTGCTGGGGTCTTGACAATGTAGAGTACTCGCCCCATCTCCATTCCTCTTTATTGCATGCCTCCGGCAGAATTTAGAGAGCTTAAGGCTCAAATCCAGGATCTTCTTGATAAAGAATTCATCTGTTCTAGTGCTTTCTCATGGGGTTCTCCTGTCTTGTTTGTTAAGAATAAGGATGGTAATATGAGTATGTTCATAGACTATCAACAATTGAATAAGGTCACCATTCAAAATTAGTATACGTTGCCCTGGATAGATAATATTTTTGACTAGGTGCAGAGTGCATCAGTTTTCTATAAAATTGATCGATGGTCTAGTTATCATCAGTTAAAGATTAGGCTTGAATGTACCAAAAATGGCATTCAGGACTCGCTATGGGCATTATGACTTTTTAGTGATGTCATTTCAGTTGACCAATGTGCCTGTAGATTTCATGAGTTTGATGAATGGTGTGATCAATCTATTCTTAGATTTCTTTTTTGTTGTCTGTATTTATAAAATCTTGGTTTATTCAAAGAATAAGGAAGAGCACGTCAACCATCTTCATATGGTTTTGGGTGTCCATGGGAGAAAAAGGTTATATGCCAAATTTTCCAAGTGTGAATTCTTGTCGACTTCAAATGGCTTTGTGGGGCATGTGGTTTCATAAAAAGGGTAATGATAGATCCCTAAAATATCTAAGCAGTTAAGAATTGGGTATGACCTTGCTCTATGAGTGAAATTAAGAGTTTTGTGGGGGCTCATCAGCTATTAGCGTCGGTTTGTGAGAAATTTTACTTCTATTGCCACACACATGACGAAACTGACGTAAAAGGAGGTACCCTTCAAATGAACTGACAAATCTGAATAAATCTTTTAAACGCTCATGACTCTTCTATTGACAAAATCGATTCTGGCACTACTGGTGGAAGGTAAAGATTTGATTGTTCAATATGATGCTTTACATTTGGGTTTAGTGTTGTGTTGATGTAGGATAAGAATGTTATAGCTTATGCATCGACCGCAGTTAAAGGTGCATAAGATGAACTACCCGACACATGATTTGGAGTTGGCAATAGTAGTGTTTTCCCTCAAGATCTGGCGGCACAACCTTTATGGTTTCAAGTGTGAGGTATTTACTGACCTTCATAGTCAAGGACCTGTATATGAGATAGCAAAGGTGGATAGAGTTACTCAATGATTATGATGTTACCATACGGGTAAGGCTAACGTGATAGAAAACGCATTAATTAGGAAGACAGTGAGTATATGTAGTCTAACTTTCTTTGGTGTATCCAAGATACCTATGGCCTCGGAGATTCAAACCATAGAGTCTAAGTTCATAAAATTGGGCATCTTAGATAAAGGTGGGGTGCAGCCAATATTGGTTAGGCCTACCTTCATTGAGGAGATCAAGGCCAAACAGTTTGAGGATAAAAGATTGAATGAGCTCACAAGGAAGGCAATGTCTGGAAATCTCAAGATGCGGCTCTCGAAGAGGGTAGTTTACTCAGTTATAAGAGAACAATTTGTGTTCCACAAGTTGATGAGATAATTAGAATATGTTTACAGAATTCCATAGTTCGGAGTACTCTATTCATAGGAGTGTGACCAAGATGTACAAATATTTGAAATGAATTTATTGGTGGCCTGGCATAAAGAATGACATAGATGAGTTTGTGGCTATGTGCCAAAACTATCAGCATGTAAAGTATGAGCACCAAAGGCCTTCCAATTTGCTCCTGCGAATATAAACCCCTGAATGGAAGTGGGATAGGATAGCCATGGATTTTGTGGTTTATCATCCCTAGACATTGGGAATTTTGATTCCGTTTGGGTGGTGGTTAATAGACTAACTAAGTCAGCCCGTTTCATTCCAGTCAGAGTGGACTATAATGCGCAGCAATTGGCTAAGGTGTATGTGAATGCGATAGTTGTAACAACCCTAAAAATGGATAAGATAAGAAATGCTTAATGTGTCATGAATGCCCTATGATTAGACCAGGGTTCACACGGATTGATGCGCGTAGAACCAGACCTCGGAACCCTTGCTACAACCAAGCCAACTAACTTGGGGAGTTAGTTGAGCTTGGAAAGGTTGGGTCCAACCATGTAGGGCTCTCAAATACGAAGATTTACTCGAAGGAGTCTTTACCGGACTTAAAAAGAAAAAATCTTAGGTTTGAAGGGTCTAGGGGTAAAATGGTCTTTTTCCTGGATAAGGGTAGTATCGTAATTACCCTAAATATGTAGTTAATTATTTAATTAATAAATAGGAGGGGCAATTTGGGGAGAGAGGGCCGAAATTGAGCCCTTGAAATGAAGTCTTGCTCCACCCCGGTTCGAACCTAGGTGGGAGCAATGATTTAATATAAATTTTTTTATGGGTGAATTAATTTAATAAATTAATAATTAATGGGTGCTTTAAAAAGGAAAATCAGATTTTATTATTAATTATTATTTATTTATTTATTAATTAATGTTTTTTTTAAATTGACTAAGTCTTGCCAACTATCCTAGTTTTAAGAGGCACTATCTCACACAAACTCTCTCTCTCACTCCTAAATCTCTCTCTCTCTCTCATCCAAATTGTTTTTCTTGGCTGCAAAAATAGAAGATAAAAACATTAGAAAGCAATCAAAAGTTCTCTACACTCAAAGAACTTACAAAAAAAAATATACAAGCAAGCAAGCTAACTTAAGAAACGAAAACTTTGCATCATCTTCTCGACGGGTTTGTGTTGAAGGTTTAGGGGAGGATTTGGGCAGCACTTGGAAGGTGTGGAAATCTACAACAAGGTATGGGTTTTCTCTCTTGGAATCCTTTCTCCAAGAGAAATTTCTTTCTACAAAATTCAACGTATAAAACTAGGGATGTCCCCTTTATTGTTGAATTCCTTGTCCCTAGTCTCCTTCCGATTACAATCTAAATTAGGTTAGAAATCATGTTGTTGGTATGGTTGCTGGTAGCTAAGTGTGAAATATGATGTCC
This sequence comes from Solanum sitiens, assembly GCA_016801875.1. NCBI lineage: Eukaryota > Viridiplantae > Streptophyta > Magnoliopsida > Solanales > Solanaceae > Solanum > Solanum sitiens. The sequence continues at coordinate 1,475,276 of JABWTJ010000185.1, read as the reverse complement.
TTTGTGATTTTGTGTTTGGAAATAGCAAGCATGTTCAATGATGTCAACCGAAAATGATGTGGTGCAATGTGTAAAATGTAAGGAAATGATGAAACCCTAGAAGGGTTAAGTAAGAGTGTGAAACACACAAATGGCCAAGTGCATTGGCATATGATGAAATGAACATTCACGTAAAATGGGGTGAGTAATTATGAAGAGCAAATATGCTAATGTTAATGAATGTGGTGACAACATGATATGAAGCTAATGTAAAAGATGAGAACAATCTCAAATGAGCCTAAGTAAATGTTACCAAAACGTTCTCACCTATAAGAGTGTAAAGTTAATGAAGAGACCAGTCTATATGAACACTCTAATGAAAGTATTGAGATTAACACACTTAATACTAATGATGGGATGAGAAATCATCTATTGAGCTATGATGTCCTCATACTAGAAGCCAGCTTCTATGACGTATGAGTTGAATGTAATGGAACTTTATACTGAGCACCGATAGACTAGTTATGAGTGTTGATGCCTTCTTTAGGGAAGGGCGGAGGTTCACGTAACTCTCATGCGATAAGACTGTCCGGCTTGCCGGGTATCGGTCTCCTTATATCTCCTGGTCTTCAAACCTATACTTCCAATATAGGGATCTGGCGGGGTTAAATTCCCATGTACGCTAGCATGTTTTGGGTCACTTTGGGCGGTGATTCCACCTCTTTTTGGTGTGGGGGAGACACTGGATTTCATGATGCTCACATGATGTATGTCGGTTAAAGTTAAAGTTCCCAATGAATGAATGAGGCCAGCCTCAAATGATGCACATAATGAAATGAATGATACCAAAGGTGTTAGGTTAGGATAATCAAGAGGTGAGCTAGACTCAAGTAATGACACTAGGTTATTCTTGATCATTGCAAAGCAAACACGATGAAAGTCTTAAACTACATCCTAGGTATAGCTGGTGTTCACACTAGCCTATGAACGAAATGAAATAAAGTACGTACGAATGAATGAAGAGAATCTGTGTTTGCTAATGAAGACTCCCTAGTTGAGGTCCCATATGTTGAGCCCTCATTTTGGAAAGTCTTAATGTCAAGTCCATGATTCCAAGGTCTCATGGCATATGAATGAATGATAGGAAAGATGTTATGTTCTATATGTAATATGATATGTGCTATGTGTAAGATATTATGTGTTGTGTGCAGCATGATAAGTATGATGATGCATGTTACTCTCATGGCATGACTTTCATAATCCAAATTTGGAAAGCTCACTGACTTTCCTAATCCAAATTTGGAAAGTTCACTGACTTTCCTAATCCAAATTTGGCAAGTCCACTAATTTGACTTTCCATAATCATGTTGTTAGGAAAGAGCTATTCTTACTCATGCATGTCCTTGGTGTGTGCTTGCATACACCCATACTTAGTACAAGTGTGTACTAACCCTATACAACTCTACAATTTTAGGTGCAGTCACAAGTGGATGCTAGAGCTACAGGTGGACGCTGAAGCTATCCGGACGTCGAGCATTCATCCGGACTTGGTAGGCCCTCATGCTTTCGAGGATTCTTGCCCATTTATATTCTAGCTTAGTCTTAGGATTGAGCTAGTGGAGTATGTTCCACTAGCGTTTCTTTCCCGTATTATTTCAGACATTGTATTGGTACCATTTTGGCAAGTATTCAGTTATTGCTATATCAAACTATTTCTTTCATTTGATGATCTTAATGTTAGATGGTTGATGGTGAACAAATTATGAATTTATTCGAAATGATTAGTAAGTATGTTATGAGATAAAAGTTTCAAATTTTCTACTAAAATTAACCTAGCTGAAGTAAGAATGACGTAAGTAGGCTTGTCTGCGACCTTTGAGAGGTCAACGACGCCGGTCTTGTCTGGGGTCTAGATTTCGGTCGTGACAAAGTTGGTATCAGAGCACCAGGATAAATTCTGAGGATAATAAGTTCACATCAACCACATTAAGTAGTTTCTAAGTCATGGTAGTGAAGTGCACCACTATCCTGAATTAGAGACTGCATGATGCGTAGGAAAATTTCCCTTCTTCTGATCTTATCATGTTTTTCCTAATGTCTGATTTCTTGGTGTTATGAGCGTGTCTAACATCAATTCTTATTGTTTTCAGAGAATGAATACTAGGAGGAACGTTGGTCAGAGAAGAGGAGGAGTAGCTGCTGGGGGCAATCAGGTTCCACCCCAGGCTCCAGATGAAGGAGTGGCTATGCCAGTTAACCCAGCTGGGTTGACTGATTTGGAGGTGCGGGCATCTCTGGCCCAGATGGCACAGGCCATCACTATGAAGGCCCAGGCCCTGACTGACCAGGTCAACCGGCAGAATGTTCAGAGGGAGAACCCACCGGTTTGTAGCATGGCTGACAGGCTGAGAGATTTCACGAGGATGAATCCTCCTATATTCACAGGGTCTAGGACTTCAGAGGACCCCCAGGAGTTTGTGGACGAGGTGCATAAGATTTTGGTGGCTATGGGGGCCACAGATACTGAGAAGGCTGAGCTGGCTTCCTATCAGCTCAAGGATGTTGCACAGACTTGGTGCAAGATGTGGCAGGATAGCCGAGCGTTGGGCGGAGTTCCAGTCACTTGGGAGCTGTTTAAGATAGCCTTCCTGGAGAGATTCTTTCCCTGGGAGATGAGGGAGGCAAAGGTTGAGGAGTTTATCAACCTTAAGCAGGGATCAATGACAGTCAGGGAGTATTCCCTGAAATTTGTTGAACTATCCTGCTATGCTACTTTTCTTAGTATCTAACATCAAGGATGAGATGAGTACTGAAGTTTGTTAAACTATCCAGGTATGCTACTTCCCTTGTATCTAACAGCAGGAATGAGATGAGTAGATTCCTCACAGGAATCAACGGAGATCTGGAGGAGGAGTGTCTGTCTGCGATGCTCCATGATAACATGGACCTCTCCAGGTTGATGGTGCATGTCCAGCAGGTAGAGGACAATCGCAAAAAGAGGGGTATTCGTGATGCTGGGAGGCCTAAGCCTCAAGATCAGGCAGGTCCCAGCCATGGAGGCCACAGAAACAATTTTGGCGTCCGTGAGCAGCCCAGGTTTAAGAAGGGAATCTCCCACCAAGGGGTGGAATTCTTTGAAGCAAACCCACCGGACTTTGATGTTCATAGTTTACTTGTTAGCAATTTTTACACTTAGCCACAAACTCCGCTACGTCCTTCTTCATGCCCAGCCACCAATAAACTCGCTTCAAATCTCAATACATCTTCGTCACACCCAGATGAAAAAAATATCGCGAACAACGGACTCCATCCCAAACATTTGACAAATCATCAACTCGAGGAACAAAAATTCTTTCTTTGAAACTAAGTACACCTTCCGCATCAAGGGTGGTCTCTTATGCCTTAGCAAGCGCAGTCTTATTTCTAAGTTCATTAAAATTGTCATTCTCAAATTTCTTGGCATTGATTTCTTCAATGATGTGGCCCTCACTTCAATGCTAGCTAGCACCCCACCTTTCTCTGAGATGCCTAATTGCATGAATTTAGACTCTAAGGACTAAGTTTCTTTAGCCAAAGGTCGTTTAGATACACTCAAATAAGCTAAACTACCCATACTTACCGCCTTTCGACTCAAAGCGTCTGCCACATTGTTAGCCTTACCCGAATGGTACTGAATTGTCAAATCATAATCCTTGAGTAACTCCATCCATCTTCGATGTCTCAAATTCAGATCATTTTGAGTGAATATATGCTGCAAACTACGATGATCTGTAAAGACTTCACATTATAGAGGTGAAACCACCAGATCTTAAGATAAAACACCACCGCTGCCAACTCTAAATCATGTGTTGGATAATTCTTCCCATGCACCTTAATTGACGTGAGGCATAAGCTATAACATGCTTGTCCAGCATCAACACAGCACCCCAACTTTCACGTATCAGGACACTACTTTCAGTTCAAGAGCTAACGATCGTGATTAGTAATATAACCCAACCAGAGATTGGGATCATTCCCACAAGGAGTGGTTTCGAGAATCTGTAGCCAAGTGTGAATATCTTTTAGTTAATCATTACTAAAAATATTTACTAATAAAAACATAGTTCAAGTTTTGGGTGACATAATTGTCAAATAACCGAGGGTTTTTGTTGTAATTAAAAACTACAATAACAAATAGCAAAAAATTAACAAGTAGAGACGGAATTCATGGGATATGATAGGGTTATGGGCTAAGGTACACAACCGAGTGATTGCAATTAATAGTGAGTAGTTGTAAATTACTGTTTGAGCTAGACTTTAGTGGGGACAAACTTTCTCTTGGACAATTTACCCTGAATCAAATTGGTTTCTCTCAAATACCAATAAGAAACAATTAAGAACAACCTTCACTTAAGTCCATTCACTCTCTCGAGCTGAATGTGTGGAAAAGGGTTTAGTATTCACTCTCTCAAGCTAAACCCATGAAAACTCAATACCCACAAACTATCAATTAAGTCAGCTTGGTTTTAAAATATCTCTCTCGAGCAAGCCAAAAAACACAATGGTAGAGTTGTATTTGCAACTACAACCCTTTAGATTTAGCCACAATTACGGAATGAATCACTTTAAACAACATTTGGTCTATCAAATAGCAATACCCAGCAGCTAAATCAACCCATAATCACATAATAAAACCCCAAGAATTGGTGTTTTATCTAGAGATCATAAAAAGGTTAAAATCGTTACCAAATTATGTTTCCATCAACTGGGTAAGATTAATATTGTCTTTACAAAGGTCTAAGATGAAGAATTTTCGACACCGACTTCCAATTTCTTAGAAATGGAAATCTTCAAATCCTCAAAGATAGGGAAGTATTGTCTTTAAACTCATTTCTTATCTCTCAAACTTGAAAACCAAATTATATTATGATTCTACAAAAGATAGGAATTGATCCTAAGCTAAAAATTTAAACAAGTATTTATAGTCACCAAATATTTTGTTGCGTAGGACCATTCGATGCAGTTAATCGGGATCGCTGAGTGGATCAACGATCCACCCTTTGGTCCATTCCATTGCCTTTCAACTATAGCTTTCAGCATCTTCAAATTGTATAACTTTGGGCGATACAGTACTGTATTGGAATCGTTCGGTGACTATTCCTTTCTATCACCCATTTGATTTTCTTCTTCAAGGCTTTGCACTCTTGAACATTAGGCGAGACAAAGGTTGTTCGGCAACTCGTCTAATGGTTTAGGCGATCCTGAAGCCTTCTTTTCTTCATTTTTTCAGCTGTCTTGTTCGTTTTTGCTCATCATTGTCTATTTTTTGTTCTTCAATCCAAAAACCTTAAAAACCAAGGATTTCCATCTGTTATGTGAACAAAATATGCATTTGAGGACACTAAATCAATTAAAATAAAGCCTTAAATGAGTCCAGAACATGGACTCATCAACACCCCCAACTTAAACTTTTGTTTGTCCTCAGTAAAACTCAAGAGTGCTACACAAGTTTCAATCATGAATGCACACAACAAGACTCAACCTACTCATGCAATGATTAATTGCGCACTAAAAGATACAAGTTGTGACTCAGCATTATCAAAGAATCTCAAGCTCACAATACTTGCTTCAAATACAAGTTCAAACTCAACAAAGGTGTTCAAATTCCCTCACACAAAAGCTAATTCCATACTCACACACATTGGTTGCAACACTCACACTCACGAAGATAAACACAATGCATGGCTTCACCCATAGGTTTGCTCGTATTTTCCAATCAACCTTATTTTCATCTTACTCAAGATCAAAAAAGTCTTTTCAAGGCTTGTAATTTGGTTGAGTGTATATGTATGATCATTTAGCTCGGTTACTTTTATCCTCATGAAATGTGGTGTGAACAACACTTCTTTTCCTTTTTTCATCATTTTTATTCGTGCTCACAAGTTACCCCATTATTAATCTTCCATGGATGGTAGGAAACCCTATTTTCTTTGAACTTTCACAACTTTATTCCACAACTTTTTCATTCCTTATTCTTTTCTTTTATTTTCTTTTTCTCTTTGTCATCTCCTTTTTTTGGTATGGAGGAGTTCCATTTTTTTTTCCAAAATCTAGGGTAAAGGGGGTCTTCTTTGCATTTCTTGATTTACCTTCTCTTTTCACCACACCCCCAACTTAGGCTTTTGTCCTAAGTTGGCTATTCAAAATAACCACAATTCATGACGATTATGGGTAATGGATCAGGAGAGGTCACACTTTCATCAAGTTTCATCCAAGAAAAGGTCAAGGCTCAAAGGGTGTTCAAGCAAGGATCACACACTCACAAGGTTGGCCACAAAAGAGGTATAATGTCAAATTTCACACTTTTCCAAATTGCCTAAGATCATATCATGAGATTGCATCACTAATTCAACCAGACTAACGGGGCAAATTCGAGATGTCATCATACATGGTTCATGGTATGTTCATCACACTAGGCATTGACACCAATGACAAACAAGAATCCACACTTTCGCTAGTGTGCAATGTTCATCACAAGAGACTCAATTCAATAATTGGCTAGTCACAATGAGATGCAAAGAGTTCATCTATTGACTATGTAACTGCATTTGTCTTTATCATAACCACACATTCATTTTTGTTCGATTATGAGCACTGTTCAAGCCATCAGTATTGATCATGACCGCGACTGAAATTTGCAGAAGAACAGTCACATTCATCACAAACAAGAGGTGATTTTTTTTTTTGGAAGGGTTGAAAATCATTTAAAATTAAAAACTGGAGCCACAAGCTCAATCATCCGCAATATGCAATTAAAAATGCAAGATAATGCTCAAAACCCAATTATATATACAAAACCACTGTCACAAAAGATGGGCCTCACTGCACCACAAATAGAACATTTGTCCTCAAATGCAAACAAAAATATCCAAAAGTCAAAAGGTTAGACAAAGAGGAAGGTAAAGAAGGGGTCATGTCTACACAGTCGCTCCATCTCTCTAGGCATCAATGACCGGGTGCATCACTTTGGTCCTGGGTCTCAGTATCTTAAGTCACCTCATAAGAAACAACATTATCAAACCCAGTAGGAGCTGCCAAGGATCTATCCGCCAAAAAGGTCTGCATAGCTACATAGAATCCCCGACCCCAGAAAGGAACATAGGGGCATCGTAGAGTAGTCTCCATGTCAGAAATGGGTTTCTTACCCTTGCCTTTCTCTTTCCCAGCATATGTTGGCAATTTGGTTTCTTTAGCCCTAGATGTAGTTGCATCCTCATTAAGTATTATCCCCTTAGCTTTCTTTAGAGGTGGAATGTTTCCCCTAGAAACTTTTGGTCTAGCCATGTCTACAAAACAATGGGGAAAAGTTTAAATACTTCCAGCAAAGTAACAAAAAAAATAGTTGTAGATAGATTCGCCGATCCAATTGATGAGTCGTTGAATCACTTTTGCAGACCAGATCTTGCTCGCCAAAAGGATTGGCTCTATAGTTTTATCAAGTCGGCGATGGGAAGGGCCTTTTGGCGAATCACCGACAACTTTCGGTGAGCAAGGGCTAGCCCGCCAAAAGTTACAGTACAAAAACAGTTTAGTGGTGCAGACAAAGGGCGAATAAGAGAAATTTTAGCGAGTCACTAAGTGCCTTTGGCAAACTCAACCTTTTCACCGAAGGTAACAAAACTCAAATACAAGTAAAGAATGAAATACAAGGTGAGATGGGGAACTTCGGCGAACCGCTGAGTGGTTTGGCGAGCTCAACCCAGCTCGCCAAATGACCCAACATGCCTACTTTCAACCCAACTTCTCGAATTCAACCCCAAAATCCCCAAAGATAAAATCAAAGTATGCACTGGTTTATTTAAGCAAGACCCATAACACCCATCACACTGGGATACTCAGACTTCTCCTAATTTTACAAAATTTGGCTAATTGATGACTTTTTCCCTTAAGAAGGACGTCACTTGCTCTATGATTGGGTTATGTCGTTCGGCACAAATACGGGCTACTCGGACTTCACACAACCGAACTAAACAACATGCAAGCACAAACCTGAAAAATTTAATTCATTCTAAAGCACAAATTTATGGGAATCTAACATTAAAAGCATTACATGCAAGGTTATCAAATTAAAATAGGAAATCAAACATTCTAATCCTATTAGACAGGCCAACCAAATGACAATCAAATAAAATCATTTGCATAAGAGTACAGTTTCTCAAAAATAAACTCATGGTTCAGAAGCCAACCTTAAATGTCGATTAAAATGATATTGAAATGCTAGGAAGCAAGGGAATCTAACTCCGAACACGAATCCAACGAATAAAATAAGGTGAAAGTACGGGAAATATAGATACTACTAAATAGATGTGAGTTTTGGAATATTTAAAGTGAGGGGAAAGTGAAAGAGTTGGAAGTTTAAACCTTCAGCCTTTTAAAAAATCGTCCAATTCTTTCCCATTCGACAACATTAGTCATGCCCGCTAGTGTCACCGAGTGGACACTTACCTCGCCGAGTTTTACAGAACCTTCAGTAAATGTGGGGTTCCAAACAGCGAACAAAATCGTGATTTCCGACTTAGTTGGTGATTCGCCAAATTTCTCTTTGGATCGCCGAGTTTTACAGAATCCAATTTCAAAATGTCTTGGGTCAAACGTGGTTCAGGTCGGGAACGCCGACCTCTACGGTGGTTCGCCGACTAGACTTTTAACTCGCCAACGTGCACTTTTCAAACTCTTTCCACACTTTAATCTACACAATCAACACATTATTTACCAAAAACAAAATAAAGCAATAAAGGGAGTTGGGTTGCCTCTCAAGCAATGTCTTAATTAACGTCATTGTACAACGTAAGTCCACATTCAAACCTTATTATTGGGGTTGGCTATAGCATCACTAGGCAACCCCTCTTGTTGTTTCTAGCAGAGGTGAGGCGGTACTTGACGCATGAGGTATTCGATTAGCTGGATAGATTTGAAGTGAGAGCCAATCATCTGATTTAGCACTTTGACATTTTCCCTCAGCTCTTCCAATACTCTGTCATACTCATTGACATTTTGGAGAATGATTAGAAGCGTATCTTTGTTAATCATACTATCATTGTCCTTAGACTTTCTCCTCTCATGAGCAGCTATGTATCTATAATTCCTTTTGCACTGAACATTAACCTCTAATATATTCTTCGTCAAATCGTCCAGCTGAGATAATAGTGGGGCCAAATAGTGGTCCGCCTCCGTTTTCTTGATTTGTCTCAGTCATTTGGCCAACGTTTCCACCTACATACTCAATCTTTTCTATTCAAGAAGTAGCACAAAAAAAACTAAAAATTAAGTAAGTTTTACTATAACTTATGAGGACATAATTCAACTTAACTAAAAATTCTCAAACAACACCACTCCCTGGCGGCGGCGCCATTTAGACTTTCACGTATCGCGACACTACTTCCAGTTCAAGTGCCAACGATCGTGAGTAGTAATATAACCCAACCAAGGGTTGGGATCGTTCCCATATGGAGTGGTTTCGAGAATCAATAGCCAAGTGTGAATATGTTCAAGTTAATCATAGCTGAAAATATCTACGAATAAAACATAGTTCAAGTTTGGAGTTACAAATAGGAGGAAGAAGATTCAAATTAGGAAATTCAATTTTTAGGGGACCTGTTGTTTTATATACCTGAGTTGGTCACTTTTGTACTACTCATGTCATTTATTCTTGTTTGGTATGGTAAGTGGGCCTTTTTGGGTTCCACCCTATGAATTTTGATAAAGGACCACGAGTCCAAAATTCAATCAAAACAAAGTTTGGGGTGACACAAGAAGTGTCAAATAACAAGGGTTTTTTGTTGTAATTAACAACTACAACAACAAATAACACGAAATTAACAAGTAGAGATGGGATTCTTGGGATGTAATAGGATTATTGGCTAAGATAGACAACCGGGTAATTGCAATTAATAGTGACTAGATGTGAATTAGTGACTAAGCTAGACTTTAGAGGGGATAAACTTTCCCTCGAAACATTTCCCCTAAATTGAATTGGTTTCTCTCGAACACCAATAAGCAGCAATTAAGACAACCTTCTCTTTAGTCCACTCACTCTATCGAGCTGAATAGGTAGAAAAGGATTTAGGATTCACTGTCTCGAGATGAATCCATGAAAACTCAATACCTACAGAATCTTGGTTTTAAAACCCCTCTCTCGATCAAGCCAAAAACACGAAGGTAGAATTGCATTGGCAACTACAACCTTTTAGATTAATACACAATTACTAAATGAAATAACTTCAAAACAACATTTGGACTATAAAATAGCAATACCAACAGCTAAATCAACCCATAATCACATAATCACAACCCAAGAAATCGATTTTTAGCTAGACAACATAAAAAGGTCTAAATCGTTACCAAATCGTGTTTCCATCAACTGGCTAAGATTAATATTGTCTTTATAGAGGTCTAAGATGAAGAATCTTCAACACCCACTTCCAATTTCTTAGAAAAGGAAATCTTCAAATCTTCAAAGCTAAGGAAGTATTGTCTCAAAACTCAGTTCTTAGCTCTCAAACTTGAAAACTGAATAATATTATGATACTTCAAAAGATAAGGTTGGATCCTAAGCTAAAAATTTAAACAAGTATTTATCGTCACAAAATATTGTGCTGCATAGGACCATTCACTGCAGTTAGTCGGGATCGCCGATACGCCCTTTGTTCCATATCATTGTCTTTCTACTTTTTCCTTCAGTATCTTAAAATTTTGTAACTTTGGGCGATACAGTACTGTATCGTGGAATCATTCGGTGACTCACTGACTTCTCCTTTCTATGACCTATTTGATTTTCTCCTTCAAGGCTTTGTACTCTAGAACATTATTCGATACCAAGGCTGTTTGGCGACTCGCCCAATGGTGTAGGCGATCCTCATGCCTTTTTTTTTTTCATTTCTAAGCTTCCTTGTTCCTTTTTGCGCATTAGTGTCCATGCTTTGTTCTTCAATCCAAATACCCTAAAAATCAAGGATTTTCATCAGTTATTTGCACAAAATATGCATGTGAGGACACTAAATCTATTAAAATAAAGCCCAAAGTGAATCTAAAACGTGTGCTCATCACACCTAAACCAGAATGTGAAGCATTACAAGAAACAATAATATCCTTACCTTCAACCAGTAATGCTAGAATAGGCGCGGTGGTCAAGAGAGTCTTGAGCTTATGAAAGCTCTGCTCATATTTTTCATTCCATTAGAATGGTATCTCCTTTTTGGTCAAATTAGTTAAGTGAGTGGAAATAGAAGCAAAGTTCTTCAGAAATAAAAAATAATTGCTGGTGATCCCCACAAAACTTCTAACTTTAGTCACAAAACTTGGGCGGACCCAATTCTTAACTGCCTTAACCTTTTAAGGATCTACCATTAACCCTTCCTTTGAAACTACATGTCCCAAAAATGCAACAGAAGTCAACCAAAATTCACACTTGGAATATTTAGCATACAACCTTTGTTTCCCTAGAACACCCAAAGCAATATGAAGATGGTCGGCATGCTCTTCCTTTCTTTTCGAATAAACCAAAATATCATCGATAAATATTATGACGAAAGAATCAAGAAATGGCTTGAAGACCTCATTCATTAAACTCATAAAAGTTGTAGGCGCATTAGTCAAGCCAAAGGACATAACTAGAAACTCGTATTGCCCATAGCGAGTTCTGAACTCTGTCTTGGGCACAATTCGTGCCTAATTTTCAATTGATGGTAGTCAAACCTTGGATAAGTCTTGCAGAAAACTGATGCACATTGCAATTGGTCAAAAAGATCATCTATTTGATACAAATGGTACTTATTCTGAATAGTGACCCTATTCAATTGTTGGTAACCTATACACATTCTCATAATACCATCATTTTTCTTAACAAATAAAACTAAGGCACCCCATAGGGAAGCACTAGGACGAATGAATCATTTATCAAGAAGCTCTGATATTTGATCCTTGGACGAATGAATCATTTATCAAGAAGCTCTGATATTTGATCCTTAAGCTCCCTTAATTTTTCTGAGCCATACGATATAGAGGAATAGAAATAGCGCGGGTACCAGGTTCCAAATAAATGCAAAAATCTATATCTCTATCTAAAGGTATACCAGGAAAGTCATTAGGAAGAACTTCTCTAATTCTGACACCACAGGAATGGACACAATGGATGGAACTTCAATCTCCACATCTTTAATATGAGCCAAATAAGCCAAACAACCCTGTCCTATCAATTTTCTATCCCTTATGGAGGATATCATCTTAAATGCTTAGGCCTTCACACCCCTTCCCACTCTAAATTTTCCCTTCCCAGAATTTCTAGAGTCAAAGATTTAGTATTACAATTTAATAATAGGGGGAAAACCAAGTCATGCCTAAAATTATATCAAAGTCAATTATATCCAAAATCACCAAATCAGCACAAGTCTAATAACCCATAAACAAAATAAGACAAGCACGATATACATGGGTGACTATGACGTACTCTCCAAGGGAGGAGGAAACATGGATCGGGGCATCAAGTATATCACAAATCATATAAAATTCTGAGGCAAATTGCATAGAAAACATAAGTAGAACCTGGATCAAATAATAGATTAGTCATCCGGTCACAGACGAGAATAGTAGTTGTGATTACTGTGTCAAACACCTCTGCCTCATTCTTGCCCAAAAAAAACACAAAATTGAGCTTTGTCATCTTGACGAGCCATTTCATTGTTTGGTGGCCCGTTACCCTACCGACATTACCATTTCCACGACCCCCACAGCCTTTCTAATTACCTCCTCGCCCACCTTTACCATTACTAACATTCCCCGGGGGTACCACTGCTCAAGGTTGTTGTGGCTCATAATCCAATATGTGTGGGTGGGGACAATCTCTCCTCATATGTACAGGTTCTCCATAATTGTAACAAGTGCGAACAAAAGATGGACTGCTGCCCGCCTAAACCGCAACTCCTTGGCTATCCTAGATAAGATTCTAAGGTGGAGTTCCAGAGTAATTACCTGTGAAAGCAGGCATGGCGGACTAAATAGGTCGGTCAGCAAGTGTTAGTCTACCAGATCCTCTAGAATAGGAGACCTGAAAATTTCCAGAATTCATGGCTTTTTTAGCCATTGCCTTAGCCTGACCGTCTTCACAAACTCTATCACTTCATTAATACTTCTTCCTGCAGAGCTCATATGAATAGACAACACATGTAGCTTAGAATTTAGACCCCTCACAAACAAACAAAATCCTCTCCTCCTCGATAGTCACCAACTGCGTAGCATATCTTAGCAAAGCATGGAACTTGGCATCATAAGCAGACACAAATATCCCACCTTGCTCCAAAGCCATGAACTCATCATTTTTACGATCTCTCAAAGTCTCGAACACAGATATCTCTAATAACAAAGCATGAAACTAATTCGAAGTGAGTGGAAGTTATGTCGAAGATCTGCATTCCATGTAAGTTCTCCACCACTGCTTAGCCTCACCTTGAAGATGAAACACAGGAAATCAACCCCATACTAATGAACAATCCCCAACTTATGAAGCCTTCATAGAAATCAAGATTAAATTCATAAGCATTCTCATTCTCAGAACCAAGAAACACAGGAGGCTTGAGCTTCAAAAACTTAGTCATCATTTAATACTCATTACTAGTCATAACAGAACCCAACAAAGGATGGAATAAAGCATCATTACCTCTCATTCCACCCGTCTTGGGCGCATTTCTAGAAATAAGGGGTTTAGCAGGGGCTTGAGTGGCTTGAACAAAAAGAAGCACTCCAGGACCAACCAACCCTTTAAAGATGACATGATCTGCTGAGCTAAAACTAGGTGAGAGGAACACCGATTGTCTCAGCCTGTACCTCCTCCTCCTATCCAATTTCCTCAACATCCTCAACCTCAACATCAACATTCTACTCTATTTCTTCATGATGTGCATGATGGTTCTCATTCACAAGAGCATTCTCACCAGGAGATCCATCCCCAATATCTGTTACTCTTCAAAAACATCTACCTCTAGCTCTTCCTCTACCCCTGCCTCGATCGTAACCTGTTGCTGCAGATTCTTCAAGTGGAGAATTGATTGGAGTGACAGGATGAACATTATTGAATCTTGTATTGAACATTTGCTGAAAGAAGAGTGAAGGAGGTTAGATGCCAATTTGTATCACTCAGATACCAATTGGACCAAAATTATAGCACGAAATGAGACAAGAGAAAAGTATAGATATTTCCTAAAGTCCTTATAGCCCCCTCGAAGAAAATTAAAGGCACCCCTGTACTGTTCTGTGAGACACTATTAGACTCATTTTGGTACATAAAGATCAACGAACCTAGGCTTTCATATCAACTTTGTCACGACCCAGACTGTTATAACATTCAAACTTAACTAGGGTGAACTAGAGCCTCACATGGATTTTATGAGTTAATAACTTGTTAAAATTATGAAGAATAGCTTTACAAGTCATTTTTAAAGAGTTTTGCAATTAAAACATAATGGGATAAACAAGACATTCGGAAAGTAGTCTTGTGTGTGACTAGTGTGTCCTTATTTGTTGTATGTGTTTGTATGTGTTGTTTGGAGTCTAAAATCAGTGGGGATAACCCTAACACCTAGAGAGGCATGTTTAGGGTCAAAACGTCTAGGTATGAATCTCCAAGGACCAACCTAAGGGTCCTCCAGTCAAGATCCTCCATTGAAGAACCTTCATGTTCCATGGAACACGATCAAATTCTTCAAGGTTTCAACCCTAATTTCGTGGATAGAACTTCAATAAGGTATGGTGATTTCATACTTGATTATTCTCTCATTCAAGGAACCAATTTCAAAGGCTTTTCAAAAGATCTCAAAAACCCAAAAAAAAACTATTTTGAATTCTAAGCAATGAGTTCTTGCATTAAAAGGTTTAAATTGATGATTTATGAAGTATTCAATGTTAGTTGATGGTTTTATGATCAGAAACTCCATGTGCCCATGTATTCCTTGAATTTCTAATTTTGGCTCTAAAGTAGGTGTACTGATTATGATCTAACTATATTGAATTCATGTTTAAATTGTTATGGGCTATTGAATTATATGTTGATCATTGTTGTAATTGTTAATAATTCGGTTTATAGTATTGATATCAATATTGGGTTTTGTTGGATCATTGATATGAATGAATTGGTGGTCTAGTCTTATGGACATTGTAATCGGTAAGTTCTATTAATGTGTGGAATTGTTGGAGATGTTGAGGGACGGTGATTATGGATATTGGAAGGTGGTAAGTTGAACTAATTCCTTTATTTAATGTAGAATTGATATCGGATTGCTATTGATTGGTATGATCCACTTATGGTGGCGGTGTTTAATTGTTATAATATTATGATCATGGCCTTGTTGGCATTATTATGTGAATTGTAGTACTATCATGTTATGGCTTATATGGGTGTACAAAGTGAATGATGATATGGCATATGTGAAAATATAATGTCCAGTTACTCATGCGATGTCTATATAGTCTTATATGGATGCTATCATGTTATGATTGAAAGTACTTCTTCTCTAATTATTGATATATAATAATGAAGGACTAAGAAGAGTCTTTATAGAGTGATTTTGTATCTTGTGTTGGTAGACTTAGTTGTCCCTACTTGGTACTTCAATTATATTGAATAAATTATATGATGAATTTTGTGTCTTGACTTGGTAGGATTAGAAACCCTTGTCTTGAATGAAGTAAAGAATGGAAGTCTAGGATCGGCATACCTAAAGTAGGTACCCTTCTATCAAAGACTAATATGGAACCTTGAATATGAAAAGAACGTTAATATTAAAGTGAATCGAATATACCTAACATGGTACCCATTTCATGAATGAGGTATCCTAATGAACCTTGATCAGAAGCCCTTGTGGACCCCTTCTTTGTAGTGGTATTTTTAGTGGGTAGGACTTAGAGATGGTACATTCTCAATACTATTATGTGAATGAACGTACTCTATGAGAACCAAGGTAAAGCACCGAGCGAATATGCTTGTGGTAGTAGCTCTACTTGAGAATAAGACTAGAGTACAAAAGAAGCCCTTGATATCCCTTAAACCATGTGCCTACATGGGATGTGTGCTAGTTCTACCCTTGGCAAGAAGAACACCTTCCAAGGTGTGGGGTTCTGATAACACTGGATTCTATACATAGCTAGTGTGGTCTATGTCAGTTCCTATTATCATCACGTGGGATGTGCACTCTAGTTATTGAATAGGTTCTACAACGTGTGGGTAGTAGAACAGAACGCTATATGCACATGGCACGAGTAGGCTTTAAAAATGCTAAAGTGAGTTCCCTAGGTCTTCCAAGACTATTATGTGAAGTCCCCTATTTCTTAGTTGTCTCCTAAATATCTTAAATGAATAATGTTCACTTAGTAAAGGTGTATTGAATTAGAAAAGTTCTTACCTAGGGTTTCTTTGAAGAACACTTAAATGTGTATTGAAGAGATTGTATGGGCGGTCTCTTCATGTATTACGTAGGTGGGTCTTAGGATAAACATAGGTAGAGGGTCTAAATGGCTAACTGGGTTACTTAATGATTGTGGTCTTACCTTATATGTGAATATTGACTTGAATATGTTTCTTATACTTGTCTTATGATATTTTTTATCAAAATAGCATGAAAAGAATGTTTCAAATAAAGTGTCCCTTTTCATGGTTTTCTTGCATGTTCACCATACTTAGTGCATCAATTGTGCTAATTCCATATGTTTCTCTATGTCTACAAGTGTAGGTGGTGGCAAGTGAGGATTCCTAGAGTTGAAGCTTGGGAAGTACATTTCTCAAGATTGGTATGTCCTCATATGTTCGAGGACATGGAATATTTTTTGAGTTTCTTTTCATTAAAGACTTTGTATTAGGCTATAAGTTTGTTTTCAATGTAAGGGTCGTGACCCTAATTTGATATTCTTAATGTTCGAGTGTGTGATGGATGATGATGACACTTAGTCTTTATGTTTTATAAAAGAGTTTCCTTATTGAGTATATTTTTTAAAAGTTTTAAATTCCAAACTACTTTTCATACTTATGTAATGAATGAATGCTAAGAGGCTTGTAAAAGACCTCTGATAGGTCGAGTACGCCGTGTCGCGACTTGGGGGTGTTCCCGGGTTGTAACACACACCGTCGTGATTGACACTCACACTAACCCTCTGGTGGGAGAACCACTACTACGACCCAAAACAAGCAACTAAACCAAAACTAAGGCATGTAACTTAGAGAAAATGAAGCTCTCATAAACTTCAACAAGAATTCTAAAGAACTAAACAAACAACTAGGAAGAAAATAACACCTAAAACTTGAAAGTCAATGTACCAAAACTACTAAACGATAAACCAAATCTAAACAAGAAGGGTCACAACCCCAACTAATGAACTAATTAACTAACTAGGAAAGTTTAAGTCCGAAATGTGACATAGACCCAAAGAGAATCCAAACATCTAGGAAAATTCCAGCTCACCCTTGATTTCGAATTTGACGATCACAAATCTTATAAGCAAGGTCTATCAATAGCCACCGGACGATGCGTTGTAATTAACAAAAATAAGAGAAAGTGCGTGATAAGTACACAACCATCGTGTACTAGTAGTATCACGCGACTATCCTACTAAGTATAACATAAACAAATCATCAAAACATTATAACCATGCAACATACCGAACATATACAACATTGAATATCACATGCTTCAATAATACACATTTATCACAAGTACTTGGTCCTCTCATGGAACCAAAACCAAAACTATTATTGCACCGAAATGTGGTACGTACCCGATCCAATATTTATGCTAGAATGTGGCAATCTGATCCCCTTCTTATACTAAAATGTGGCAACCGATCCCAGTAAGTTATGCCTGAACGTGGAAACCGATCCATAAACACATCACAGTCACATTCACAAGTATATTCTGAATAATCATATAGTCAAGAAGTGATTCATGCCATATAGTTATTCATCTATCTCAGTTACAACAAGTTCAATCAACAATGCACCATCTGCATATATACATGCATCATAATAAAGAAATAACAAGAATACATCATACGATCATAAAATCACAAAAATCAGCTACTTTGAAACAAGCTTGAAACTCTAAGAATCATGATTCCTCCCTTTATGGATTCATTCTACTTGTTCTTGGTCTACAAATAATCAATACAATATGGAAATCAATAAACATTCACTAATTACCCAGATTTTTAACAATTCTATGAACCCTCGAGCATACCCATGATCCCAAGTCTCTAAAATAGGATTTTTTCCACCATAGAACCTAGATCAAAACCCTCCCACATCATTAATTTCCCATTCTATTACGTTCTACGGATCGAAAAACGAATTCGGGGAATGAAAATCTTACATTTAACCTCAAGAATGGTGGAAAACGAGTACGATTTGCCTTGGGTTCGTTCTTTAGCTCAGAAATTTGAAAAGTGCATAATAAGGTTGTTTAGGGGTTTATTAACAACCTTAAATCGCATCGAGCTCGCCACAACGACCCTCATCCCACTGTTGCGGCTCAGTCAGAGTGGCAAAAATCCCCGCCAAGGCAGGTTACACGAGACAGTGAGCTAATTTAATAATCCCAAGACCCTCGTTTCACAACACACCTCTAACCAACCACACTCAAAAAATACCTTCCACACCAAGATCAATTTCGGGAGTTCTACTCACCCGAATTCAATTACGTAAAGTCATACAAATTCTTTAACAAGTTACATAACCCCTCATGAAATCAAAATTATAAAAAAATCACCCGATTGTTACCAGATTTTTGTACACCTTAATGACTCCAATTTAGTCTAAAATGATCTGGACTAAGTTGGGAAATTTCAAGTTACTACGAAAAAGTTTTCCGACCCAAAAATTTTCTCCATTGGCTTTTTCTATTACGACGGAACCCGATTGTTACAAGTTAATATCTAACTTAAATGAAAAGCAATATTGTAAAAGGATCAATAAAGATAGTTTAGAATCAATCAAGGTCTATTATATAGTCACGAATATGCGTACTGCCTAGAATTTCTAGAAAATGATTGCCATTTCATGCGAAATGCTGGAAAAATCATACGTTCTATATGAGAATTTTATAATCAAGTATATTATAATATGAGTATTTTATCATTGATTAAACCAAAAACTAAATAGTTAAGTATCAAAAACCTATAAGAAATGTCATAGTGGTTTGGTTATCTGTTTGACATATTTACAAACTGAAAACTGATAAATCAAACCAATGACATATAAAATCGAACCGACCTAACCGATGCACACCTACAACTAATTAAGGTTACAAGAATCGATTAACATAGTAAAATATATCCTAATAATGAAATATTAATATATTCTGATTCAAATAAAGAAGCAAGATCAATCATGATAGAACTTACCAAAATACTAAATAGTTTAAAATAGTCAAATGACAAAGTTGTCCAATTAAGGGTATGAATCAATTAAGGAAGGTAAATAGAATCCACATGTGAATTAAAGCAACTTAGTCCAAACACAATAAGAGATTTACAGTAATAATACGGATTTTAACTATTAAAAGAGTTACCACAATCATAATAAAAAAAACTTAAAAGGAAAAGAATATATCAAATCAATTAAGCTCAAGAGATATAAGAAACTTACCAACCATAGACAAATCAAGGTTGTCCCTATTAAAATTTATAAAGGATACGAGCTTTTCAATTGGTCTGTTGGTAACCATGGTTGATGTCGTTAATGACCAGAGTTGGCTTAAGGTTCTCGTTGGGTTGTAGGCATTTCTCTTTGCTAGAGGAGAGAAAATAGAAGAGCGGAGGAGAAGAAAGGGCTTCACCGGCATGGTGGGGAGAAATAGTGGGCTTTCATGGTGATGGTCCTATTCTTTGGTAGAGATGGAGAAAAGAGAGAGGCACATTAGTCTCCATTGGTTATGGGTGGAGCAGTTGTGAAGGGAAAAGAGGAAGGAAATAGTGGCCTGTTGGTGTTCACTGGTGGTGGCTATCTTGACATTTTTGCCGGTTGAAGAAGAAGCGGCGTCGGAGAGACAGAGAGGACAAGGTGGGTTGCCTCTTTTTTTAGAAGAGAAAAGAGTTAAAATCATTGAGGGTTTGGATGTAGTCATTTTAAGAAAATAAAGAGGAGTCCTTGATCTTGTCCACTCGATAAAAAATAGACGGATGAGATTGAAATGTTGTATTGGATGAATTTAGATAGACATTTATTAATAGGTGAGTTACAATCTGAATTTAGCCTATTGGACCAAATGTGACTAAAATAGACATGAAATAGAATAATAAATTGGATAAATTTGAAATAGCAATTGAATAGAAGAGGCTATTATTCAAATAATTTGGAGAAACATTAAATAGATTGTTATTTAATAATAAACATATCAATAAATAAAAAATGAATAACAATTTTTTGTACATAAAAGAAATATACTTAATAACAGGAGAAGATCCAAATAGTGGATTAGTAGCTTTACAAAGAAATGCAGTAATAAAACTAGAACAATTAAGTATAAGTAATTGGTATTATATATAAAAAAATTAAATGATTATTTCTATTATTGTACAATTAGTGGAAATGCATTTGATCAAGATTTAGGTAAGAAATTATTTAATAAATTACCTGGAGCTTTAGGAGGAGAAATAGAAGATAGATGGACCAAAAGAGATGGAGTAGCCCAAAATCCTCAAGCAAAATGGTCTATAGGACATAGAATACAACATATAATGGAAATATTACAAGAAAAATGTACTAATTTACAAATACAAAAACAATTAAAACAGAATGAAATGAATTTCTGTAAAGATATAATATATACAACTCAAAATTATGATAAAAATCAATATAAAAAGAAACGATATAAAAAATTCAATCCACAATATAATAGGAGATATAATAGAAAAGGATATTTTCTTAGAAAATCTTCAGCTAGAAAACCATATTTAAATAGGGATAGACATGTTAGAAAATATAGAACAGATAGAAATTATAAAAACAAGTTAGAATGTTTTACATGTGGAAGTATAGAACACTTAGCAAATACTTGTCCTAAAAGATATAATGCAAAAACTAGAAATGCTCAATTAGTAGAAGAATTTAACGAAGCATTATTAAATGTAGATGAATATATGTCAGATAATGAAAGTATTTACTCTATAGTAAGTATTGATATAGAAGAAAATAATAAAGACGAAGACTCTTCTAATTCAGAAGGAGAAGAATTAATTAATGAAATAGGAATAGAAAATCTAAATATAGATGATTTACAAATTAATTTTATGAATATAATAGAATGTGAACATAATTTTGAAAAAGAAACAGGACTAGATAGTAACCCATGTAATTGGTGTAAATGGTATCCAAGTAAATATAAAAGAGCTAAATGTAACAAATGTTTTTTAGAAGGATGTATAAGTTGCATAGAAACACAGTTAGGAATAATAACTCAAAAAAGGAAAGAAATAAATACAAATGAACCTCTAATAAATTTAAAAGTATTAATATTAGAGGCAAAAGTTAAAGAATTAGAAGAAAGAATAGCAAGGTTAGAAAAAGGAAAAAATATTGAACAAGAACTACCATTAGATAATCAGGAATTAATGAATGAAGAATCCAATACTCTAATATGTAATCAAGACAAAAATATAAATACAGTTAAAGTATTAGCAAGACTTCAAATAGGAAAATATGAACTAGAGACTTTAGCACTAATAGATTCAGGATGTACAAAAAGTATTTTAAATAAGAAAAAGTACCACCAGAATTAATAAAGACTTTAGAGAAACCACTTGCAGCAATGCAAATGGATGGAACACATAATATATACAAATATTACATAGATAAAGCACAAGTTAGTTTTTTAAATACTTGTTCAGAATTCTATAAACCCACCTATAAGATGGGTAAAATATGGGTAAGAGATTTAGATATAAGAGTAGATTTTGTTTTAGGCCTAGACTTCATACTATATAATAAAGGAGGAACCTTAATAACAAATGATGGAATATTTTTCATGAAAAACATTACTTATACTTCAGTATTAACTAATAAAATTAATACTCAAATAAGACATAAAGAAAAATCTTGTGAGAATTGTGAAAATGATATACAATGTACAAAAATAGGATGCAATATATTATATGAAGAAATACTTGAATCAGATGAAGAAGATATAGTTAATAAAAACTATTTTTTAATAGAAACGGAAACAGAATTATATAATTTTAAGACAGAAATTAAAACAATAGGACAAATAAGAAATCAACAAGATTTAGATAATATAGTAAAAATTTTAGATCAAATAGAAATAATAGAAGAAAAACCTTTAAAACATTGGGAAAATAATAAAATAGTATGTAAGTTAGATATAATAAATCCAGAATATATAATAAAAACAGCTTCAATAGAAGCTACAAATCAAGATTTAGAAGATTTTAGAATACAAATTAAAGAACTATTAGAATTAGGAGTAATAAAAAGATCTACTTCAAAACATAGATCAGCAGCATTTATGGTAAGAAATCATAGTGAAATAGTTAGAGGAAAAGCTAGAATGGTTATAAATTATAAAAGATTAAATGATAATACTAGAACAGATGGATATAAATTACCAGATAAAACAGAGTTAATAAATAGAATTCAAGGAAAAACAATTTTTAGTAAATTCGATTGTAAGTCAGGATATTGGCAAATAAAAATGCATCCAGAAAGTATAGAATGGACAACATTAACTTGTCCTGAAGGACATTTTGAATGGTTAGTCATGCCATTTGGATTAAAAACAGCACCTCCAATATTTCAAAGAAAAATGGATCAAATATTTGGAGAATATAAAAGATTTGTTTTAGTATATGTAGATGATATTTTAGTATTCAGTAAAGATATAAAAGAACATTTAGGACATTTACAAACAGTTTTTAGATTATTTGTTAATAATGGAATAATAATTAGTAAAAAGAAAATAGAATTATGTAAAAATTATATAAATTTTTTAGGAATTACTTTAGGAGAAGGAAAAGTTAAGCTACAACCTCATATAGCTAAAAAAGCTTTAGATATGCCAGATAAATTAAATACTTTAAAAGAGTTACAAAAATTCTTAGGAATAATTAATTATGCAAGACCATTTATTAAAGATTTAGGTAAAATAGCAGGACCATTATATTCTAAAACAGGCTCTAAAGGGCAAAGAAATTTCAATATAGAAGACATAAAATTAGTACAACAAATAAAAGAAAAAATAAAAAATATACCTGATCTTAATGAATCAGATTATTTAATAATAGAAACAGATGGGAGTTTTGACGGATGGGGTGCAGTATTAAAATCAAAACCACATAAATATAGTTCTAAAAAAGAAGAAAAAATATGTGCTTATCAAAGTGGAAAATTTAAAGAAAAAGGTAATATAGCTAACATAGATGTTGAAATTTTAGCTATAATATATGGATTAAATAGCTTCAGAATTTATATTTTAAATAAACTAGAAATATTAATAAGAACAGATTGTGAAGCTATAGTAAAATTTCACCAGAAAATTAATGATAAAACTAGTAGTAGAAGAAGATGGTTAAATTTTTTAGATACTATATCAATTTATAATTCTATAATTTTTGAGCATATTAAAGGAAATGATAATAGTTTTGCAGACCAATTAAGTAGATTATTGATTAAAGTTTAAATTTTAAATTTTACAGAATGAGACCATCTTTCCAAGACAAGGGCAAAGGAGTTCAACCTCCAACCCCAGATTTTTCAGACTTATATAAACAGACAGTATTATCTAATTTACATTTTAGACCACTAAATAAAATGGATGATAATAGAATAGAAAGGTTACAATTTGGACAACATAATTTAATAGCATATGAATCATCTAATTTGACTTTTAGACACTCGCCTATATACCAGCTAGATAAACAACAAAAATGTTTAATAGACAATATTTGGATAGCTCATAATAAAAAAGACACTAAATATATAATTGCTGTATTAAATGCTTTAGGTTATTACTTTTCTACTAAAAATAAAGAAAACAAGTTTAAATATTATGTGGTAATACATGGTAAGACAAATGGAGTTTTTCAAACTTGGATAGAAGTATTAGACTCTATTAAAGGATTTTCTAAACCTCTTTTTAAAGGTTTTAATGATTTTACTGAAGCACTAGACTATGCTAGGGGAGTATTAGATCCAAACTACTATATTTCTCCCTCTCTTAGACAAAATCCCTCAATATCATATTCAGAAAGACACAGATAAAATTATATTTTGCGATCATTGTTCTTCAATGATCGAAGCTTTCAAAAGACTAAATTATAAGAATGAAGTATTAGCACAAGAAAATCTCCAGCTGAAAGACAAGATTACAAAGATGGAGAATGATTTGAAGATCAAAGATAATCAGATCAATATACAGGGTTCTCCATCCCCACTAAAAATGGATGAGACGGGTGTACATTCCCCTCTGAATGTAAATAAATCCACTGTATCGGATAAAGATACAGCTAGTCCGGTTCAAACGGTAGCCGGTAAAGACTTATCAAATCCGTTAATGGCTGTCACTTTGCCAAAAAGTGAAAACGAAGAAGGAACATCCTCAAGAAGACGTTTACCCCTTTCTTTTAATCAGCTTCTTAGACAAAAAACTAAAAAAGTCCAAAAAAATAAAGACTTAGAATCCATAATAGCCCAAACTGTAGAAAAATTATTTAAAGCACAACAAGAAAAAGACAAACATATAAATCCTAGCCCAATACAAAGCCCAAGACAAAATTCAGTTTCAAGTCCAAATACTTCAGATGGTTTTTCAGACTCTCTACAATTTGCTCAAGACCCAAACGATGATGACTCGGGTATGAGTTTTGATTCAATTGCTTTACACAACCTAGACACATAAAAAAAAAAAATATATATATATATATATATATATATATATATATATATATTGTGTAATAGTTTCTTACTTTAAAGAGGAATGCCTCTTTAGTCAACAATGTGAGTCCCACTTTACTCACTACCACACATGTGTGGAAAAACTGTTGGGACGCGTCTTTACTTTATTATGCACTAAGTAAAAGATAAAGATAAGTGTTAGACTTTTTGTATAAAGATAGACGATAAGTGATAATATCAGACAAAGGACAGCTAATAATGCAAAAGAAGGCATCATTTCACGTGCGATGGGGCCCAATGCGCACCCGGCGGAAAAGATAAGATTCTTTTTCATTTTGAAGTCCGGAGTTTGAAGTCCATAATTTTGTATATAAAGAAGATATCATCTGAAGAAGAAGGTAGAGCGAAAAAAATCACCAACCAGAAAATCTCAAAGCCTGCCAAAATATCCTTCCTCTTCATAATTAAGAAAAATAAAAATATTTTTAGTTCTTTGTTTTAATTTTGTTTTAAAACTTTTGTAAAGTTCTTTTGGAAGTCCTTCGGGTTTCCCGAAAGGCAAACTTCACTCGGTTCTAATAATGTAAGTTTTCATATTTATGTTTCTAGTTAACTTCCCATATATGTAAATTATGTTTTGTGTGATATGTTAATACTTTGTTTAAATAGATTACTGTCAATTATGTTAATTATTTCTTTATCAATTTATGATTCTATCTGTAATGAATCTATATTACTTAGTATATGGTTAGTCTCTTAGCCTCTTAAAAGTATCGATGGATTAACCTGTAAATTCCTAGGACATTGATAGGTCAGTTTGAATGTTCTTAAATGAACGATGAATGACCAAATCCGGGGTGTGGTTAAAGAAGATTACTTTTAAGAACAAAAGCTAAGAGAAAGAGATGAACAGTAATAATAGATTCATGAATGGACAGAGTCCATAAAAAATATATATATATATATATATATATATATATATATATATATATATATATATATATATATAAGGGAAGAAAAACTAGAAACTAAATTGATATTTACTTATTTGAACAAGAGAGTGAAGGAGTACTGAGTAGGATTTTACAATTTAAAAGTTTAAAGAAAATTTTTATTGAAATACCAATTGAAATACCCCCCTCCTCTCATTTGGTATCAGAGCTAGTGATCTTGAATAGACGAACAATATTATATGAAAAAAGATTATTATTCTAAAAAGACTTTTGCTTGTCATAAAACCTTATTTTATAATAGACAACATTTAAAGACAGTAAGATTATATAAAAAATCATTAGAAAGACATCTTCTTACTTTAGATTTAAGACTATCTTTAACCCATACATATAGAGATCCTTTAGATAATCTTTGAGAAATTATTAGACATAATCAAAATCAAATACGTAACGAATTAGATATAATAAATTTTGAAGAAACAGAAGTAATTAATATAAAAAGGTAAAAAGAGAATTATTAAATTTATATTTAGAATCAGATATATTGTTAAAAGAATATAAAAAGGTAAAAAGAGAATTATTAAATTTATATTTAGAATCAGATATATTGTTAAAAGATCTAAAAACTACAAGCTCAAAAATTTCTAAAAAAGAAATAAGCAATAGATTAGATCATATATTTTTCTTAGCTAAAATATTAGAAAAGAAGTTAGTAAGACATCTTATATCTAGAAAAATTGAAATTAAAAAATATATATGAGAAATCTTCCTTTTGCTAAAAGTATAAGATTTGATTATAAGATATTATATAGAGATATAAAGGAAAAACAACGATTACAAAGAGCAGAAAAGGCAATAGAAGCATATATCTATATATACGAAAATAAATTTTTTAAACCAAAAGCTTTTTATTTTGAATATGATATAAACAATGAAGAATATATAAATGCTTTAAAATGGGAATTACAAGGACTTAGGATTGATATTGATAGGTATACTCAAAGAATAAAATTTTTTAGTGAATATTATAAACCAACTACTTTAGGATAATAATAGCAAAAATAGCTTCATTAAAAAATATAGAATATTTAGATTTACAAATAACTATAGAAAAAAGATTTAAGAGAAAAGGTGAAAATATTATTAAGTGTAATTTTGATAGTGGAGATCATATCCTACACACAGAAGATCCTCAATATAATACTTTAATAGATTTAATAATAAACCTTAGTGAAAAAATTAAAGAAAATAATAAGTGAACAAGAAGAAACTCAAAATAGACAAAAACTAAATTTTAATAAGATAGAAGAAAATTTAGATTATTTAAAAGAACAAGGAGTAGAATTAACTAAAAAATTAAATAATAGATTAAGAGAAGAAGTTAATAATACTTTAATTATAAAATTACAAGAGATAAAGACAGAATTAGTATCAATAAAAAAAATAGTTCTTTCATGATAGATTTAATAGAAACAGAGACATATAAAGACGCAATAACATTAATAGAAAAAAGAATACCTCTCCCATTAGATTATAAAGAATTTAATATACCTTCAAAATCAGATCAGATTATCATAAAACAAAATAATATAATAATTGCACTTTTACTACAATTACATAATAAGATAGATAAAAAAGAAAAATCAGAAGGTAAAAATATTACAAGTGGAGTAGAAGAACTAATAGAAAAGCTAAATAAAATAGAAATTACTCCTCAAACAGAAAAAATAATTAAAAAACAGAAAAAATGGACATTTTTCCAACTAGATCAAGAGATAAAAGACCAGAAAGACCAGGACCAAGTTACACCCAGAATAAAATAAGTAATAATTTTATAACAAGAATACTAAATAGAAAGACAAAAGAAGATAATAATCAACAATTAGATGAAATAATAGATACAGATAAAGATATACAAATTTTCCAGCAAAATCAATTAAATTTATTAAACCCAAAAGTTTTATATAATACAAATTCAAAATCTCAACTATATAGACATTATAGAGAAGAACAATTGTCAGTATTAGGAAAAACTTCTGTATCTTTACCACTCATAAACTCCGAATATGTAAAAGAAATAAAACATGTTAAAAAAGACTTAATGCATATGGGATTAATAGTTATAGGAATTAAAAGATTAACTAGAAAAAATTTAGGAACAAAGACATTAATTACAATATATGATAAAAGATGGTCAGACATAAAAAAGGCAATAATAGGATTAACAGAAGTAGATATGACTAATAATGGAGGAATTTTTTATATAAGCCCAGATTTTATGATGAATTTAAATGAATTCGGAAATCACATTAGAATAGGAATACAAACTAAAGGATATGAAGAAATGCATAGTGGAAAAAATTTATTAATGTGCGTAGGATTATTAGGAAAAATGACAGACAGTAGTAATACTAGATTTAGATTACAAATAAAAGACGTAGTAGAAGTAATGGGAAATAAAGGAATAAAATTAATAAAACCTATAAAAATAAATCCTGAAGAATATGCAGGATTAGAATGGAAATTAGGTGATTTTAAAGAAAAAGAAGCCTTAAATCCAGACAATCATTTAATATATACAAATTCTAAAGGAGAACCTTCAATTAGATTTACAGACTATAATTATGAAGCTCAAAAAGACTTTGAAGAAGAAAGTGTTATAGAAGAAATGCCTTTAGAAGGTATGAATATAGAAGTAATATTAGAAGAAGATTATGAAGTAGATTTAGCTATAGAAAATGTAACGACCTGCTTAGTCGTTTTGAGCAGCAGATTTTATTTCTGGAAAAACTGTCTGAGACGACGTATCCCACGACGGACCGTCATGGGTACGACGGACCGTCGAGGGTGTCTCGTTCCAAAACACTTGGAATTCTTATATTTGAGTGCTGAAATCGACTCTTTGAAGGTTGTGACGAACCTGCAGGACGGACCGTCACAGACACGACGGACCGTTGTGAGGTTCCGTTTCAAAACACTTCAACTCTTGAGAATTGGGTACTGGGAGCAATTCTCTGTCCGTCGTGACGGAAGTGCAGGACGGACCGTCATAGGCACGACGGACCGTCTCAGACTCATCAAGGAAATTGAGTCTGTGAAGGTTGTGACGAACCTGCAGGACGGACCGTCGCAGGCACGACGGGCCGTCACAGGTTGCGTAATCCCAGTCTGGGTCGGATTTCTGGGTAAGTTTTAAAGGGGCCTTTTGGACTATTCCTGCTATAATTATGAATTTCGTGGGTTAATATTAATAACTCAAATTCTTGGGGGTGTAAAGGAGATAAACTTGAGTTACTTAGTGGGTTAATTCCTCATCTTTTATACCTAATTATATGCTAATTAGGGAAAATAAAGATGTAACGACCTGCTTAGTCGTTTTGAGCAGCAGATTTTATTTCTGGAAAAACTATCTGAGACGACGTATCCAACGATAGACCGTCATGGGTACGACGGACCGTCGAGGGTGTCTCGTTCCAAACACTTGGAATTCTTATATTTGAGTGCTGAAATCGACTCTCTGAACTCTGTGACGGAAGTGCAGGATGGACCGTCACAGACACGACGGACCGTTGTGAGTTTCCGTTTCAAAACACTTCAACTCTTGAGAATTGGGTACTGGGAGCAATTCTCTGTCCGTCGTGACGGAAGTGCAGGACGGACCGTCACAGACACGACAGACCGTTGTGAGTTTCCGTTTCAAAACACTTCAACTCTTGAGAATTGGGTACTGGGAGCAATTCTCTGTCCGTCGTGACGGAAGTGCAGGACGGACCGTCGTAGGTACGACGGACCGTCTCAGACTCATCAAGGAAATTGAGTCTCTGAAGGTTGTGACGAACCTGCAGGACGGACCGTCGCAGGCACGACGGGCCGTCACAGGTTGCGTAATCCCAGTCTGGGTCGAATTTCTGGGTAAGTTTTAAATGGGCGTTTGGACTATTCCTGCTATAATTATGAATTTCGTGGGTTAATATTAATAACTCAAATTCTTGGGGGTGTAAAGGAGATGACCTTGAGTTACTTAGTGGGTTATTTCCTCATCTTTTATACCTAATTAGATGCTAATTAGGGAAAAGAGAGAGGGTTTTGAAGAAGAAAAATAGAGAGAACAAGGAGAAGAGAGAGGAACGATCGATAGAGAGAGGCAAACAAAGAGGAAACAAAAAGCTTTGAGAGATTGCTTGCTTGATCAAGAATCCTTGGTAAAGGTAGGTTATGGTTTTGATACTATTCGTAGTAAACTCTTAATAGTGAATGATATGTATTGGTAGTATTGTGAACCCTTCTATATGCTTAATTGTATGCTTGCATGAATGTGATTATGTGATTGTGATAAAATAAGTATAATGAAGCTTTTGAATCCAAAATCTTGAAGAACCCTAATTCACCTTGTTATTGATGATGCCTTGGTATAAAAGAAGGCTTGATGAACTAAAGTAATGAGATTGATGATGCCTTGGTATAAGAGAACGCTTGATGAATTGATAGAATGATGTTAGTGGATCGGAGTGTCGCGTTCCGACACTAAGTAATAGGTGCGCGGGTTGTCAGAAACAGACATCGTAGAATTAGGGGATCGGAGTGTCACGTACCGACAACATAGTATAAGAGAATCGGGTGTCACGAACCGAAACGTAGAATTAGGGGATCGGAGTGTCACGTTCCGACACATAGTATTAGGGGATCGGGTGTCACGAACCGACACGTAGAATTAGGGGATCGGAGTGTCACGTTCCGACACATAGTATTAGGGGATCGGGTGTCACGAACCGACACATAGAATTAGGGAATCGGAGTGTCACGTTCTGACACATAGTATTAGGGGATCGGGTGTTCACGAACGACACGTAGAATTAGGGGATCGGAGTGTCACGTTCCGACACATAGTATTAGGGGATCGGGTGTCACGAACCGACACGTAGAATTAGGGGATCGGAGTGTCACGTACCGACACATAGTAGTAGGGGATCGGAGTGTCACGTACCGACACAAGAGGAAGAAAGATAATGAATCTTGAGAGATGTTAATATACTCAATGTAATGAACCTAATTTCCCAAATGAGTGTGGTATTGAGGCTTGAGTCCTCATGGATGAACTTGGTAGTACTTATTGATGATTATAGTACTTGTTGCTACATGTTGAGTATTGTAGTTGATTTATGATATGAACTGATATATACTGTTTTCTATTTTGAGTTGGCCGATGATACCTACTCAGTACTTGTGTTTTGTACTGACCCCCTACTTGTTGTTTCTTTCTTTGTTATTTGGGGGAATGCAGCAAACGTACCGTCGTCTTCAACTCAACAGCAATTCTAGCCAGTCTTCACTACACCGGATTTCAGGGTGAGCTAATGCTTCTAGCTTGGACTGGAACTTCTCTTCAAGTCTTGATGCCTTGAACTTCCGGCATGGACTAGCCTTTTATTTATTTTAGCTTCTTAGATACTTTTAGATTAGTAACTTGAGGATAGATGTTCTTGTGATGATGACTTCCAGATTTTGGGGATAATGGGTTATAAATTTTAGAAGTTATTTAATTGTTTTCGTTAATGAGTTTTAAGTCTTCCGCTTTGTATTTTGTTCAATATGTTGGGGTTTTAGATTGGTTGGTTCGCTCACATAGTAGGATAAGTGTGGGTGCCACTCGCGGCTCGATTTTGGGTCGTGACAAACTTGGTATCAGAGCATTAGGTTCGTTGGTCTCATCACACAAGAACGAGTCTAGTAGAGTCTTAAGGAACGGTAGGGGGACGCCTTTACTTTTCTTTGAGAGGCTATAAGACTTTAGGAAAATTCCATTTTTTCTTTCTTTCTTTCGTGCTATTACTTGGATCCAATTGGTATCTAGGTGATACAAATTGGTATCTGACCATCTTCACTCTATTTCAGGATGGTTAGAACTAGAGCAACGACTGCACCAACACCAACACCGGCAAGACAAGAAACGTCTGAGCCAGCCACTGGGGCTGTAGCTCGGAGAGGAACAGTGGCGAGAGGCCGTGGAAGAGGTCGTGGGAGGACGTCCTCTAGAGGAAGAGGACAAGCACCTAGCCCACCTGGTACTAGGGCGGTGACTCCTCCACCGACGGAGGAAATGGTAAGAGAGGGTGAGGAAAGGGAGAATGAACAAGCACAGAATGAGGAATTGCCCCCCCAACCTACCCCAGAGATGATCAATCAGGTTCTTGCTTATCTTAGCGGGTTATCTGATCAGGGTCAGACACCTCCAGTGTTTTCTGCACCAGCACCTCAGGTTCCGGAGATACAACATGCGGCCACTATGGCTCCCCGCATGGATACTTCATTGGAAATAGGCACGTTTCCTCGTCTGACTACAGGGCCTATAATGACAAATGATCAGCATGAACTTTTCAGTAAGTTCTTGAAATTGAAACCTCCAGTCTTCAAGGGTGCTGAATCTGAGGATGCTTACAATTTTCTGGTTGACTGTCATGAGCTACTACACAGGATGGGTATAGTAGAACGGTTTGGTGTTGAGTTCGTGAGTTATCAGTTTCAAGGGAACGCCAAAATGTGGTGGCGGTCACATGTTGAGTGTCAACCAACAGAGGCACCACCTATGCTTGGGCTCATGTCTTCTAGTTTGTTATGGAGAAGTATATTCACCCGACTTTGAGGGATAGGAAAAGGGATGATTCTTGAGCCTAGAGCAAGGTATGATGTCGTTACTACAATATGAGGCTATTTTCGTGCATTATCCGGGATGCCACCCAACCTTTGTTTCACAGTCCACAGAGAACGGTTGCCCGTTTTGTGAAGGGGTTGGGTCAGAGTATTGCCGGGTTTTAGGCCTTACAGGTAAGCGGCTACGGCAAAATCCTTTCAAGAAGTGGTAGACTTCGTGAATAGAGGTGGAAGGAGTGAACCAGATGACTTCACCATGGCATCGACATCAAAAAGGTTTCGAAAGGGAGGTGAGTTTAATGGTTCTTACTCTAGAGGACAGGGTTCAGGAGGCTACTCAGTCCGACCAATTCAGTCTTCACTACAGACGGTAGTTGGGGGTCCACCTCAGACCGGTCAACACTTCTCGGAGAGACCGATGCTTGAATCCAGAGAGTGTTATGGATGTGGGGAGACTGGACATATTAGGAGGAATTGTCCGAAACAGAGTTATAGACCCCCAATAGCTAGAGGTAGAGGTGGTCATGGTAGAGGCCGTTATTCTGGAGGACGTGGTGGCCGAGGTAATGGTGGTCACCAAAACGGCCGAGGTGATGGACAAACTGGAGCTACTACAACGCCACATGGTAGGGGCAACGGGCAGACTGGAGATAGGGCCCATTGTTACGCTTTCCCTGGGAGGTCTGAGGCAGAGGCATCTGAGGCTGTTATCACAGGTAATCTTTTGGTTTGTGATTACATGGCTTCTGTATTATTTGATCCTGGCTCCACGTTTTCATATGTATCTTTCTCATTTGCTACTGGTCTAAATTTACATTGTGAATCGCTTGACATGCCTATTCGTGTTTCTACTCCGGTGGGTGAGTCTGTGATAGTTGAAAAGGTATATAGGTCATGCTTGGTGACTTTTGTGGGGAGCAATACTTATGTAGACTTGGTCATCTTAGAAATGGTGGATTTTTGAATGTAATTCTTGGTATGACTTTGGCTTGCTTTCTCCAAGGTGGCGATCTTGATTGTAATGCTAAAACGGTGACGTTAGCCAAGCCTGGACAGATCCGTTAGTGTGGGAGGGGACTACACTTCCACTCCGTCGTATCATCTACCTTTCTTTCGTGCTAAAGAAAGATTTAGTAAGGGGTGCTTAGCTTTCTTGGCACAATCTCAAGGATGACACTACCCAGTACCTTCAATTGAGTCGGTTTCGGTAGTCGTGAGGTTTCTGGATGTGTTTCCCTGCGATCTTCCCCTGTATGCACCGGATAGAATTTGAATTTCCTGCATTGATCTGGAGCCGGGTACTCGACCCATTTCCATACCCCCTTATAGAATGGCTCCAGCTGAGTTAAGGGAGTTAAAGGCCCAACTTCAGGAGCTGTTAGGTAAAGGTTTTATTAGGCCAAGTGCATCCCCTTGGGGTGCTCCTGTTTTATTTGTGAAGAAGAAAGATGGAAGTCTTCGTATGTGCATAGACTACAGGCAGCTGAATAAGGTAACTATTAAGAACAAGTATCCTATTCCTCGCATTGATGATTTGTTTGATCAGTTACAAGGTGCTTGTGTCTTCTCTAAAATTGATTTGAGGTCCGGTTATCATCAATTGAAAATACGGACAGCAGATGTGCCAAGGACTGATTTTCGAACCAGGTATGGGCATTATGAATTCTTAGTAATGTCTTTTGGGCTTACGAATGCCCCTGCTGCTTTCATGAGCCTAATGAACGAGATTTTTAAGCCATATCTGGATCTTTTTGTTATTGTATTTATTGATGATATACTGATATACTCAAAGAGCAAGAAGGAACATGAGGAGCACTTGAGAATTGTGTTGGAAGTATTGAGGGAGAAAAAGCTTTATGCCAAATTCTCCAAGTGTGAGTTTTGGCTGGATTCAGTGTCCTTCTTAGGGCACGTGGTTTCTAAGGATGGGGTGATGGTGGATCCTGCTAAGATTGAAACAGTGAAGAATTGGGTAAGACCTACTAATGTGTCAGAAGTAAGAAGCTTTGTTGGTTTAGCCAGCTACTACCGTCGATTTGTCAAGGGATTCTCTTCTATTGCTTCCCAATTGACGAACTTGACTAAGCAGAATGTTCCATTTGTATGGTCGGATGAATGTGATGAAAGCTTTCAGAAACTCAAGACCTTGCTGACTACTGCACCTATCCTTACCTTGCCAGTAGAGGGTAAGAACTTCATTGTTTATTGTGATGCATCCTATTCTGGTTTGGGTGCAGTGCTAATGCAAGAGAAGAATGTAATTGCTTATGCTTCGAGGCAATTAAAGGTGCATGAACGTAACTATCCGACCCATGATTTGGAGTTGGCTGCGGTAGTGTTTGCATTAAAGCAATGGAGACACTATCTATATGGGGTCAAGTGTGAGGTNCATGGAGCCTAATCAACGGGATTTAAGCATATCTGGCAGCTTTTGTTATTGTATTATTGATGATATACTGATATACTCAAAGAGCAAGAAGGAACATGAGGAGCACTTGAGAATTGTGTTGGAAGTATTGAGGGAGAAAAAGCTTTATGCCAAATTCTCCAAGTGTGAGTTTGGGCTGGATTCAGTGTCCTTCTTAGGGCACGTGGTTTCTAAGGATGGGGTGATGGTGGATCCTGCTAAGATTGAAACAGTGAAGAATTGGGTAAGACCTACTAATGTGTCAGAAGTAAGAAGCTTTGTTGGTTTAGCCAGCTACTCCCGTCGATTTGTCAAGGGATTCTCTTCTATTGCTTCCCAATTGACGAACTTGACTAAGCAGAATGTTCCATTTGTATGGTCGGATGAATGTGATGAAAAGCTTTTCGAAACTCAAGACCTTGCTGACTACTGCACCTATCCTTACCTTGCCAGAGAGGGTAAGAACTTCATTGTTTATGTGATGCATCCTATCTGGTTTGGGTGCAGTGCTAATGCAAGAGGAAAAATGTAATTGCTTATGCTTCGAGCAATAAAGGTGCATGAACGTAAACTATCGACACCATGATTTGGAGTTGGCTGCGGTCGTGTTTGCATTAACGCAATGGGAGACACTATCTATTATGGGGTAAGTGTGAGTGGTCTACACAGATCATCGTTAGTCTACAGTATTTTTTTACCCAGAAAGACTGAATTTGAGGTAGAGGAGGTGGATGGAACTGTTGAAGGGACGAGATATTACCATTCTGTATCCCACCCAGGCAAGGCAAATGGGTAGCGACGCTTAAGTAGGAAAAGCAGGTTAGCATGGGTAGTTTTAGCCCACTTTACAAGTTTTTAGACGCCCATTGGCTAGAGAAGTCCAAAATTTGGCTAACGACCTTATGAGACTGGAAATACTAGAGAAAGGAGGATTTTTGGCCAGCGTGGAGGCAAGATCTTCTTTTCTTGACAAGATCAAGGGAAAACAGTTTGATGATGAAAAGCTAAGTCGAATTCGGGATACGGTGTTGCGAGGCGAGTCTAAAGAGGCAATAATTGATGAGGAAGGTGTCTTGAGGATTAAGGGAAGGGTATGTGTGCCTCATGTTGATGATTTGATCCACACTATCCTTACAGAGGCTCATAGTTCCGGATATTCTATACATCCTGGTGCAACCAAGATGTACCGTGACCTAAAGCAACACTTTTGGTGGAGTAGAATGAAGCGCGACATTGTTGATTTTGTTGCCAAATGTCCAAATACCCAGCCAAGTAAAGTATGAACCACCAGAGGGCAGGCTGAACACTCAGAGAATGCCATTCCTGAATGAAAGTGGGAGAGAATGCACTGGACTTCGTTGTTGGTCTTCAAAGACATTGGGTAAGTTTGACTCATTGGTTAATTGTGGACAGCTTAACGACGTCTGCCCTCACTTCATTCCGGTCAAGGTGACCTACAAGACAGAGAAGTTAGCCAATAATCTACTCTCAGAAATTGTTCGATTGCATGGAGTTCACTCCCATTATATTAGATAGAGGTACGCAGTTTACTTTTAAGTTTTGGAGAACATTGCACGCGGAATTAGGTACTAGGTTGGACCTTAGTACTGCATTTCACCCTCAGACCGATGGTCAGTCTGAGCGAACGATTCAAGTGTTGGAGGATATGCTTCTCGCATGTGTGATTGAATTTGGTGGTCATTGGGATAACTTCTTACCCTTAGCGAAGTTTTCATACAATAATAGCTATCACTCCAGTATTTACATGGCCCCATTTGAAGCATTGTATGGGAGGAGATGTAGGTCTCCCATTGGTTGGTTTGACGCATTTGAAGTTAGACCTTGGGGTACTGATCTGTTGAGGGATTCATTGGAGAAGGTGAAATTTATTCAAGAAAAGCCTTTAGCAGCTCAAAGTAGGCAAAAGGAATATGCAGATCGAAAGGTTAGAGACTTGGAGTACATGGAGGGTGAACAAGTCTTGCTGAAGGTTTCACCCATGAAAGGGGTGATGCGGTTTAGAAAAAGGGGTAAGCTAAGTCCAAGGTATCTTGGGCCATTTGAAGTACTTAAGCGAGTAGGGGAGGTGGCTTATGAATTAGCCTTGCCTCCAGGGCTGTCAGGAGTACATCCGGTATTTCATGTGTCTATGTTGAAAAGATACCATGGGGATGGAAACTACATCATTCGTTGGGATTCGGTTCTGCTTGATGAAAATTTGTCTTATGAGGAGGAACCTGTTGCTATTTTAGATAGAGCAATTCGCAAGTTGAGATCAAGGGAGATTGCATCTATCAAAGTTCCCTGGAAGAATCGACCAGTTGAAGAGGCATCCTTGGAGAGGGAAGCGGATAGGCAAAAATATCCGCATCTGTTCACAAATTCAGGTACTCCCTCTCATCCTTGTTTTTCTTCTTTTGATCGTTCGAGGATGAACGATGGGTAAATTGGTATCTATTGTAACGACCTGCTTAGTCGTTTTGAGCAGCAGATTTTATTTCTGGAAAAACTGTCTGAGACGACGTATCCAACGACGGACCGTCATGGGCACGACGGACCGTCGAGGGTGTCTCGTTCCAAACACTTGGAATTCTTATATTTGAGTGCTGAAATCGACTCTCTGAACTCTGTGACGGACCTGCAGGACGGACCATCACAGACATGACGGACCGTTGTGAGTTTCCGTTTCAAAACACTTCAACTCTTGAGAATTGGGTACTGAGAGCAATTCTCTGAAGTCTATGACGGACATGCAGGACGGACCGTCACAGACATGACGGACCGTTTTGAGGTTCCGTTTCAAAACACTTCAACTCTTGAGAATTGGGTACTAGAGAGCAAATTCTCTGTCCGTCATGACGGAAGTGCAGGACGGACCGTCGTAAGGCACGACGGAACCGTCAACGGTTGCGTAATCCGTCTGGGTCGCGAATTTCATTTTCTGGGGTCAGTTTTAACGGGGCGGTTTATTGGACGATATCCTGCTATAAATTATAAATTTCGTTCGTGGGTAATGTTTATAACTTCAAATTCTTGGGGGTGGTGAAGGAGGATAAACCTTAGTTACTTATGGGGTGTTTCCTCATCTGTTATACCTAATTAGATGCTATTAGGGAAAAGAGGAGAGGGTTTTTGAAGAAGAAAAATGAGAGAACAAGGAGAAGAGAGAGGAGCGATCTATAGAGAGAGACCACCAAAGAGGAACAAAAAGCGTTGGAGAGATTGCTTAGCTTGATCAAGACTTACCCTTTGTGAAGGTGGTTATGGTTTGTGATACGATTCGGAGTAAACTCCTCAATAGTGAAATGATATGTCGTGGTCGTATTGTAAAACCCTTCCTATAATGCTTATTGTCTGCTTGCATGAACTGAGTGCTTATGTGCTTGTGATAACCCTAAGCTTCTCTGACGCTTTGCCCTCCCAAATCTTGACAGACAACCCTACTTCACCTGTTATGCGATCTGCATTGGAACTACACAGACGCTTGCGCAGTGATCATGCATGATTAGGGGATCGGAGTGTCACGTTCCGACACATAGTCTTAGGGGATCGGGTGTCACGAACCGACACGTAGAATTAGGGGATCGGAGTGTCACGTTCCGACACATAGTATTAGGGGATCGGGTGTCACGAACCGACACGTAGAGTTAGGGGATCGGAGTGTCACGTTCTGACACATAGTATTAGGGGATCGGGTGTCACGAACCGACACGTAGAATTAGGGGATCGGAGTGTCACGTTCCAACACATAGTATTAGGGGATCGGGGGTCACGAACCGACACGTAGAATTAGGGGAGCGAGTGTCATGTTCCGACACATAGTATTAGGGGATCGGGTGTCACGAACCGACACGTAGAATTAGGGGATCGGAGTGTCACGTACCGACACATAGTATTAGGGGATCGGGTGTCACGAACCGACACGTAGAATTAGGGGATCGGAGTGTCACGTACCGACACATAGTAGTAGGAGATCGGAGTGTCACGTACCGACACAAGAGGAAGAAAGATAAGGAATCTTGAGAGATGTTAATATACTCAATGTAATGAACCTAATTCCCAAATGAGTGTGGTATTGAGGCTTGAGTCCTCATGGATGAACTTGGTAGTACTTATTGATGATTATAGTACTTGTTGCTACATGTTGAGTATTGTAGTTGATTTATGATATGAACTGATATATACTGTTTTCTATTTTGAGTTGGCCGATGATACCTACTCAGTACTTGTATTTTGTACTGACCCCCTACTTGTTGTTTCTTTCTTTGTTATTTGGGGAATGCAGCAAACGTACCGTCGTCTTCAACTCAGCAGCAATTCTAGCCAGTCTTCACTACACCGGATTTCAGGGTTAGCTAATGCTTCTAGCTTGGACTGGATCTTCTCTTCAATGTCTTGATGCCTTGAACTTCCGGCATGGACTAGCCTTTTATTTATTTTAGCTTCTTAGATACTTTTAGATTAGTAACTTGAGGATAGATGTTCTTGTGATGATGACTTCCAGATTTTGGGGATAATGAGTTATAAATTTTAGAAGTTATTTAATTGATTTCGTTAATGAGTTTTATGTCTTCCGCTTTGTATTTTTGTTCAATATGTTGGAGTTTTAGATTGGTTGGTTCGCTCACATAGTAGGATAAGTGTGGGTGCCACTCGCGGCCAGATTTTGGGTCGTGACAGAACATCCTCCTAAGGCTCCCCTCAAGGATAACTAGTGCAATGTATAGGTAGAGTCTCATACCCCTACCTAGACTAAGCTAAACCACTTAGGTCATCCTAGTTACTTCATTTTACCTTTTGGGAACATCTTGCCTTAACCAACATAGACCACATGAGCTAATGTGGAATCCGGTATCATGGAACCCTACCCCTAAAGAAGGCGGACTACTTGCCAAGGTAGTAATATAACATGAACATAGCAACTACGTGGATCCACTAGCTAGTATTACTAGGGGGCAAGAACTAGGAGATATAGTTGGGACCCTCTTTATGCTACATCTATGAATTATAGTCTCCAATATCATGAGTACATTAGTGATCCTACCTTCCATATGTGGTAAGGGACACTCCTCACTATAGTTCACTCGGTGCTAAGCTAGAGTCCCTTTTTGAAATGTCTTTAATGCCTTCA
The DNA here is from genome assembly GCA_016801875.1 of Solanum sitiens. Lineage (NCBI taxonomy): Eukaryota > Viridiplantae > Streptophyta > Magnoliopsida > Solanales > Solanaceae > Solanum > Solanum sitiens. The sequence goes on along the minus strand of JABWTJ010000185.1, from coordinate 1,435,242 downwards.
TTAATCATCATAGCTTAGTTTAGGTCAGAGTGTATATCCCTTATATAGTCATCACCATAGATCAATACAAATTGCATGAGTATTTTCCGTTTATTACAATTCATACATATGAGGTTAGCACATTTACATAATCATTCATTATATGGCACATTGGTAAGTTATCACCATCCTTATAACATTTACATCTTAGCCAACACCTCATAAACCATAGTCAAGAAAATTCATTTAAGTATCATACCAACCCTATGAATCTTAATATACGGTATACATCAATGCAACATCATCACTTAATCATAAGTATCCATAATTGAAGTAAAGAGTTGAGATCATAAGACTTACCCCACGCTTCTTCACAAAACCATCATCAAGGTCTTATCATCAACCATCCTCAATTAAACCCAACAATGGTTATAATACCATCACATAATAGTAATAAACATAATAATGAATTCAATTTAATCACTACACCACAATCCATCACTAGTTCATAGCTTAAGATAAGAGACTTAGGTCAAATTAATTATCTACTACACAACCTAGGTTAATTACTCAAGAACTAGCATAATTGGATTACAATTCATCTCTATCTACTCATAAATTTACATAATAACAACATAGTATAGTAATTCACACATTAACCAAGCTAATTGTATCAATAGTAGAGACTTCAATTCAAGATCACAACCTAGGGTTAAGGGGAATAGGTCATGTTCTACAATTTAGACCAATAAATATAAAAGTAAAATAATTGAGTTATAATAAATGTTAATCGACTCGCAATAACAAAAAGAAATCATGAACAAAGCAATTCACAAGATCAATTTCGTATTGGATGAAAACCCACTTAAAGTCCATCTTTTTGAATCAATTTGAAGGAACCCTTTGGGAAAGAGATCCCAAAGGTGAATGAAATCCCATACCTTGTTAATTGATGAAGTTTTATGGAGAAACTTGACCTTAGCATCCCTAGAACCCTCCTTGACCTTGTCTTCTATGTTGTTCTTCTATTTGGGAGAGAGAAAGAAGAGAAAAGGAAGAACAATTGGATTTTGGGAATTATGAGGGCTTAGATTAGTTTAATTAGGTTAGGGTCTTTATATAGGTCATTAACAAACTTAATTAGACCTATATTATCCCATAAAAAATTATATAACCACCTAATTAATTAATTTAGACAACTTAAAAACGTGCAGAAAATCAGTGAGCTCACAGACGAACCCCAACCCATGCCACGTTTGCCAATCGACGGCAAAGGGACCGTCCGTCCTCGTTGTTCATCATTTTGGTCAGAGACTTGTCAAGATGGACCCTTGACCAAATTGACTAAGTGGCCATTGATGGTGGCTATCGACGCCCCGTCGATTGGACCACGCCTCTTCAGTGGCCTCCGTCTGTGGACACTGTCTCTTGACAACTTTTGTCACAAATTGAAAGGGTCCTCCTCAAGGGCACTTGGTTGGTCCTTGGGGATTCATACCTGGAAACTTCGAATATAAACTAACTCTAATATGTGTTACAAACCTTTCCACCAAATTTCATCATTTTCTGACTCCTAAAACCTAGTAAAATAGGCTAAGGCACACTAGCACCTCCTTGAACTAGTTTCCAGACGTCATGGACGTTCTTGACGTTTGATTCTAAAACTTCCTAAATAACTTATATACATTAACATTGACCTTAAAAAAGTGACACAACATTTATACACTCATGTTAGGCTCTAGAACACGTCTTAGACTTTCGGAGTGTTACATTATCCCCCTCTTAGGAACATTTTTTACCGAATGACACGAAAATCTTTTGGAAGGAATAGACTCAAGACTCGCAGGCCAACCAACAACAATACATTATAACATGATTTACAACATCAATCATGACATCCAAATATAGAAATTCAAAACTTCAATTACGACACATAAAGCTTAAAATCACAATATGAGAAATTTCCTTCACACAACAACATGAGCTCAACATATCATTAAGGAGTCAATTATGCCAATTCTCAACCTACCAACATGATCAATATCATTTTATAAAGACTCACCACATAAACATGCACCAAATAACTGAAAACAAGAAGAATTGCAAATTTTCAAGTCTATATGCATAACTTCATTGTAATTTAACTGTAACTAGAACAATTTTGCTAAACTTCACCAAAAATCAAAGCAACTTCAAATTTAGTCATTATTTTAATTATTAGTAAGAACAACTAACCTTCATTAGGAAAGAGATGAGGATAACGGGTATTCATGTCAGCCTCGGCCTCCCATGTTTCTCCCTCAACTAGGTGGTTTCTCCATAACACTTTTACGGAGGCCACCTCTTTGTTCCTCAACGTCTTCACTTGTCGATCAAGGATTTTAACTGGAACCTCCTCATAAGAGAGGTTTTCCTTCACACCAAAATTCTCAATAGGAAGAATAGACTCGGGATCACCGATACATTTCTTAAGCATGGAAACATGGAAAAATGAATGAACTGAAGTGTCACATCCCGAGACCACACCCTAGAAGATATGGCACTCTCGGAGTACAACCGGCGTACTCGACCTCTCGGAGGTCTTATACAAGCCCTTTCGTATGGTTCATCGCATATACATATTGAAAAGTAGTGCGGAATTAAAACTTTTCACAAATAATTTCATAGTCTTTAAAATCTCTTTCATATAAAAACTGATAAGAAATACTAAGTCTAATTTCATCAAATCTTAGACGCAAGAGTAATTGGGACACGACCCATACACAATAGAAATATATTACTCAAGAAACAGAGCAATATAATACTTTCTACAATCTATGGTGAAGTTAAAACATAATACAAACATACATCAGTCAAACATCAATAAGACAGCTAACAAAGAAAATCTTAAACTCAAAGAAAAAGTAAGCAAAGGCTAAGGTGAGGCTGTGATTTTTGCTCGCAGTCAAACATCAGTAAGACAACTAACAATTTGAAAGCATATAGCATAGAACAAAATAGAGAGTAAATACTATAAAAGATAGAAGAAAGTAGAATTAAGGTTTACAGTGAAGTTTATGAAAGAAGAATGGAGGTAAGAAGTCATGCTTGAACATTATTATGAGTTCTTCTACAATAAGTAGAAAACTTCTAACATTCGAAAATAAAATCGTAACTTGTATGATAAACACGACTCTAAACAGGTGGATATTCAACCAAATTATCATGTCTTCTCAATAATTAAGTATTTCGGCCAATCTTGCTAGTTCTAACTAGCAAGCAATAAACAGTGATGTGCATGAATCATGATCTAGTTGTTCAAGATAGAATATAAGAAGAAGTAAAAAAACTAACCTTGATTATTACAGCCATCAAATGGACGATTGATTATTTGATGAACAACCCTATCTTCAAGTGAACCAACAGTTAATCTTAGCATATTAGGATCAAGTGTTAATCTTGGATTTAGACGTTGAAGTTGTGCAATGATGTTCACTGTAACATCTCTTTCCATTATATCTTTTTGCGCATTGAACTTTTCTTGCATTCTTTGTTGCATCCTCTCTTCCAGTTCCTCGATTTTTTTCTACATCATTTCATCATCAACAGTTTGTGGAGAGGGACCAGAACTTCCTTGTTTGTGTTTCAAAAGAGTCTTTGTTACTCCACGTCCATATAATATTACTCGACCAGGATAACCTCGCCCCATGACTGTTGTAAATGTGTCAACAGATTCAGAAACATCTTCACTTTGTTGAGTTTCTATCCTCTCCATTTCAGCCTACATATCAGGTTCAAGAGAAGAGAGTTCAATTACATTGAATTGATCATATATATAAGGACAAAAATTTCATATAGATCAACATAGAATAAGAAAATTTCACACTATTTTGGCAACTGTATCTTCATATGAGTCCTTGTATACTTAGTCAAGTTTCCTTTTTCTAGTAGCCATAAATAAGTCTTACTTAACAAGACATCATGATTTCCCTTCTTTTCCTAGTTATATGCAAGTCACCATTAAAATCATTGTAAAAATTTGAACAATCTCATAGTAATTATACAAGAAAACATCAAACCTCGCGAATTATAGCAAAACTTGTCTTTCCAACATTGTGTGGATACCTCAACTTTTTTCTATTCTCTTTATTGGTGTGGGATGTCTCCTACAAATAAATAAATTCATGATTTCAAACAGATACTAGTAGTAATGGAGAAAAAATTACTTATCAGATATTCAAGATTTTGTTTTCACCTTAGCTTCATCAGAGTTCCAATATGCAAGTATTTGTTTAAATGCATATTCTGAAACGAATTTAGGCCTATTTTCCATTCGAGTTGCATCATTGGCATATGCATAAAAGTGTGTTTTCTTCAACCTACACTTATACCCTATCAAAGCAAGTTTAATTTCTCCCAAAGCCCAATCTTTTCCAACTTTGGGAATGTCATATTTTTCCTACAATTTAATGCAATTACATCAGCACAAGAAAAATGAAATATTTTCAACCAAATAATGAAACAGTGAGAACATCAAACCTTGATATAGTTCCACATATCATCATGTGTCTTCAACTTCTTCAAATTAAATACATTAAGAGGACAAAATGTTCCATTTCTTGCTAATGTTCCAAGAAAGCTGCCCAATTCACTTACCACTTCTTTAGTAGGACCAATGTGCTTGTTTAACTCATTTAGCAGGATCAGTTTACGCTCACTCTGTCGATGTACAACCTGCATTTGTGTGCCAACTCTTTTTTTCTTGTTTAGGGTAGGGTCTACATTAATATGAACAGATATTTATAGTTATTCAAACAACTTTTGGAATAATATGAACTAAAATCTATATATGCTTTCTCTAGGTAATAGGAACACCTAACATTAGTTTCAAGTAAAACGAACACGTAAAACTCAATCAAACACCTCAAGACACACAAGTACTTTCTAAGGCACACCTTTCGAACGTCATGGACGTTCTTGGTCGATTGACCTCCAAACTTAACCAAACATCACACACTACCTAAAAACATTAAAGTAACTCACTTTAACTTAAAATTAAATTAAGAAACAACCACGAATCTCTAGTTTACTTTAGTTCATTTTAGGGCGTTACATGTATCATGCCTTCCTTAACCATGTAATTACGCTTTTCCTAGTTTAGCACTAGGTTCAGTTCTTAACATCTGTGTAGTGGCCTTCTAAGATTTAACAAACAATCACCAAAATTTTAAGTTACAATATATAAGTCATCAATAAATACCAAAAAGTTATCTTCAACCATGTCTTAGAAAATAAATATCACACATTGTTGGGAAGTAGCAGGCATATTACATAATAAAAATGTCATGCAGTTGAACGGAAAAGTAACATAAGAATAACTAAAAGTTTTTTTTAATTTAACATTTCAAGCACATCTCATCCAATTCTACGTGTCAAAGATCATAAATCAGTATAAAACCAACTATATGAATTGGGGTCAAATCTCACAAGGAGCGGTACATGATTTAAATTCAAATAGAAATGCAAACATGGTCTAATCAGCAATAGGAATAGAAATTATTGAAAAATATACTTATCAAAAAAATGGGTGACATGATTTCCAGATGAGGGATTTGGGTTTTAATTACCAACTACAAATAGTCATAAAAACATCGAAATAGCAATAGGGAGAAGGGTTATCAGAATGTGATCGATTATAGGCAAATATATGTATATGGTTAATTGCAACTACTAGTAAAAAAATAAATATCAGTGAGTAATCTAGAATATAAATGAGATATATTTGTCACGACCCAAAATCGAGCCGCGAGTGGCACCCACACTTATCCTACTATGTGAGCGAACCAACCAATCTAAAACCCCAACATATTGAACAAAATACAAAGCGGAAGACTTAAAACTCATTAACGAAAACAATTAAATAACTTCTAAAATTTATAACCCATTATCCCCAAAATCTGGAAGTCATCATCACAAGAACATCTATCCTCAAGTTACTAATCTAAAAGTATCTAAGAAGCTAAAATAAATAAAAGGCTAGTCCATGCCGGAAGTTCAAGGCATCAAGACATTGAAGAGAAGATCCAGTCCAAGCTAGAAGCATTAGCTCACCCTGAAATCCGGTGTAGTGAAGACTGGCTAGAATTGCTGTTGAGTTGAAGACGACGGTACGTTTGCTGCATTCCCCAAATAACAAAGAAGAAACAACAAGTAGGGGGTCAGTACAAAACACAAGTACTGAGTAGGTATCATCGGCCAACTCAAAATAGAAAACAGTATATATCAGTTCATATCATAAATCAACTACAATACTCAACATGTAGCAACAAGTACTATAATCATCAATAAGTACTACCAAGTTCATCCATGAGGACTCAAGCCTCAATACCACACTCATTTGGGAAATTAGGTTCATTACATTGAGTATATTTTAACATCTCTCAAGATTCATTATCTTTCTTCCTCTTGTGTCGGTACGTGACACTCCGATCCCCTACTACTATGTGTCGGAACGTGACACTCCGATCCCCTAATTCTACGTGTCGGTTCGTGACACCCGATCCCCTAATACTATGTGTCGGAACGTGACACTCCGATCCCCTAATTCTACGTGTCGGTTCGTGACACCCGATCCCCTAATACTATGTGTCGGAACGTGACACTCCGATCCCCTAATTCTACGTGTCGGTTCGTGACACCCGATCCCCTAATACTATGTGTCGGAACGTGACACTTCGATCCCCTAATTCTACGTGTCGGTCGTGGGGACACCTATCCCCTAATATATGTGTCGGAACATGACAACTCCGATCCCTAATCACGTGTCGGTTCGTGACACCCGATCCCCTAATACTACGTGTCGGTTCGTGACACCCGATCCCCTAATACTATGTGTCGGAACGTGACACTCCGATCCCCTAATTCTACGTGTCGGTTCGTGACACCCGATCCACTAACATCATTCTATCAATTCATCAAGCCTTCTTTTATACCAAGGCATCATCAATCTCAAGGTAAATTAGGGTTCTTCAAGATTTTGGATTCAAAAGCTTCATTATGCTTATTTTATCACAATCACATAATCACATTCATGCAAGCATACAATTAAGCATATAGAAGGGTTTACAATACTACCAATACATATCATTCACTATTAAGAGTTTACTACGAATAGTATCAAAACCATAACCTACCTTCACCAAGGATTCTTGATCAAGCAAGCAATCTCTCAAAGCTTTTTGTTTCCTCTTTGGTTGTCTCTCTCTAT